>KN491639.1:762-11880 GCA_000787155.1 Scartelaos histophorus | reverse complement strand
TGTCCGTCCATGGGAGTGGATCTCTCCTTCACTGTGGTTCTCCTCGAGGTTTCTCGGTTTTTTTCCCCCTGTTTTTTTTTTTTTTTTTTTTTCGAGTTTTTCCTTGCCGAAGAAGGAGGGTCTAAGGACAGGAGATGCTGGGACATTTATCCATTTGCCTGTTTGTTGTTGGACATTCTATATTTTTGAATTATTAATTAATTAATTATCCTGCTTCATTCTCTGACATCTCTGTTTGCTAAATTAACAATTTTGTGAAGCTCGCCGAGATAACTCTTGTTGTGATTTTGGGCTATACAAAAATAAATTGAATTGAATAATACGCAACCTGCAACCTCCAAATTTGCCGTATTACTCGCATTGCTTCATCTGAGTGAAGCCGAACGCAATGGGTGACGTCACACTCGCTTAGTCCACTTTTTATGCTTCTGGAAGAGTGGTCAAAAATTCCCACACTCCTAAACTTGGATCAAATTAGTCTGCAGTGGACATGCAATTATGTTATCATTATTAAAGTGTTTTATTGTTTCACGTTAATGTGATGGTGAACCAAATCAAAAACACTATGGTGGACAATAAAGTTGAATTGTGCGGTTAACATGCTAATTGTTATTAGCATTCTGTTGCCAGGTCGATTTTTCATAAAGCAGGATACAAAACAAGACACTATAACTTTGATGCACGCTGATTGTGTTGTCGATAGCGCTCTGAAGGGGGAGTGCCAAACACGAAACTAGAACCAATCCATCATTTTAATACGTTGTCATCCTGCCGTTTCCATGGCGATAGATCATTTTAACATCATGCAAAGCAATAACATCACCATAGAGACAAACATGTGGCAGACGTTCCATCAGAAAAGTTGTACAGTTCACCTTTAAGCCTTTTACTGTTTTTTGTTTTTTTTTGCATTCCCTTTGCTCATAAAAACATCTGATGATAGAAAGAGGAAACAGTCTTTGACAAACATTTCCTCACACATTTCATTTTTTTTTTCCACACACATAATCTATTTAAAATAACAAGCCGTCATTTTGTTCCCCGTGTGCTCGCTGTACAAATCCCTCTTTTGATCATGAGCAGCAGAAGCAGCTTTGATGGTGAAGGATCAGGCAATGTGTCCCATCCTTCAGGCATGTTCTCTCCGTGCTCTACCACATTTTGACTGCGTCTCATTCGTTATTAAAGCTGCACTGTGGAATTTTCACTTTTTTTATCCATGTAGTAGTTCAACATCTGCATCTAAATCTGTACTGATACATTGCATAAGCAGCTCTTTAGCTCAAAATGAGACCGTTCTGTATGGAATTGTTAAACGTTTTAATCACCCGGGAAACAGGAAGTGTACAGTTAGCATGCTAGTTATTATTAGCATTACTGTGATGGCAAAACGTTGAAATATGGACTGTTACAGACTTTTTGAAATTGTTTGAGAAACGTTTATATTGTTTTAACCATTTTCTTTTTTTCTTTTTTTTTTGTCTGTAATATTCTGCAGTATGGCATTAAATGTATCTCCTATCTCCATGGAAACAAGAATGCACATTCTTCTAGATATGTAACATGTAAATAAAGGGTCTATATTAAGCTATTAAGCTATATATTAAGTTATAATGTCATTTCCTCATCACAAACAGACCTGGAGTTGTGTTTTGTTTCATTTGACACATTTAACACAAAAATCTGCATATTTACGCTGAGTTCTTCTCTCAAACGAAAAACTGTTCCATGTGATGTCATGTGGTAATACAGGAAGTGCTTCATTGTGTTTTTCAACTCCACACACCTTCACTAGAATCATTCAGATTACTTTAGCCCTGCAATTGCCAATCTCTACTGAACTAAAGGTAAAAGCTGTTAACTTGAAAACTACCACTTTGTGACATCACAAACTGAAACAGAACATTTTGAGCTTTGGACATATAGTCGAACCAGTAATGCTGGATTACTCAAACATGTGTGAATGAAACAAAACACAAGGTATGTGGTTACACTTAATTTTAGGATACACTTATTAATCTCTAACTACCTGCTAATTAGCATAGTTGTAAATGGTTAATTTGTCATCAATTAGCATTTATTCAGCCCTTATTAATGTCTTCTGCTATTAATGGTTAATTTGTCATCAATTAGCATTTATTCAGCCCTTATTAATGTCTATTCTGCTATTAATAGACTCGTATTACTGCTTATTAGTATGATACAAGGTCAACTTTGTACATGATTAATGATTCTAATAAGCTTTTAGTAAGAAGCGTGTTGTTAAAGACTAGAAGCATAAGAAATGTAGTTTTTACTTATTTACATCAAAAGTTTATTAAAATCATAATTCATTAACAATAATGGCCTATTATCATAATAATACACAGTAATAAGGAGTGTATTAATAGGGAATTGTTTGTAAATGTCTAACTAATAGCAGAATAAGCTTACAGGGAATTAGACATTAATAAGGGCTGAATAAATATTAATTAATCATGTACAACAATGCTACTTAGCCGGTAGTTAAATTTTAATAAGTGTACTCTAAAATAAAGTGTTACCGGGTATGTAATAGCATTAGAGCACATCTTAAATCTCTCAAGATGCAATTCTGTGTATGACCTTTAAATTTACATATTAAATAACTTAAATGCCAAACTCTAATGCATTGTGCGAATGTCTATTTTCAGATTACGTACTAACAGCCGGACGAATTGAGTAATATTGATTTTAAAATAATTCTTAAGACGTTTTTATTGGAAGGAGTTGCCCTCTGCTCTGGTTTTGTCTTGTGTCAGCACCACAGGAGGTGTCAGCCGTGAGGTTCATCTGTGATTTATGGACTGGACCGACCTGTAGGCCACGCAGAGGTCAATAAAAAACCACTCAAATAAAAACTGAAAACATATGCCATCCATCATCTAAACATTTTATTATGTAAGCAAGGGACAGATCAGAATATATAGTAGTTAGGACTCTTTCCTCACCGCTAGAAGGTCACAAGTTTGATTCCCGAAGTTTTTGCATGTTTTTTTATGTGTCTTGGTAGATTTTTGACAGGTTTAGTCTGTTTTTTCTTTTCTGTTTATAATATGCATTGAAAAGAGGTATGGGTCATTAAACAATATGTTATGCAGCGTGTAATTAAATACTTTGCTGGTTACAGTAAAGAGGCTAAAGCAGTTTAAATAAGGCTAAAAACAGGAGCTGAATGCAGATGTGGTCTAATAGAAAACTGGGACAAAAAATGATTGAAACAAAACATCAAGTTTGCTTTTGATAAGACATTGCTTTTCTCCATAGAAATAGAAATGTTTCAGTACTTCCTTCTTATGTACTTTAACTTATTGGGTTATTTTTTAAGACAGTAACAGTAACGAGTATTTACATCTTTCAACTGCTGATGCTGCATCCTCCGAACTGTCCCCGGTGTTGGTGGTGATGTGTCTTATATCAGCTGTTGTTACTTCCTGTAGTTGTGGTCCAAGCCGATCACTCAGACTGACCACGCCTCTCGTCGCCCGGTGTTTTCTGGAGGAGGGTGTCCCAGGTGTGTGAAAGGAGGAACTTCCACTCTGTCAATCAGAAAACGCTCAAGTTCACACACTGGATCAGGTCATTGAAATCAGGAAACGAGGGACAGAAGTATTAACCGCGATGAGGGAGCGTTCCTCCTTTCACACACCTGGGAGACCCTCCTCCAGAGAGCACCGGGTGACGGGAGGCGTGGTCAGTCTGAGCCACCTGCCAGGTCCATCAGGCTGACCAAGCCCACAGGAAGTAACAACAGCTGATATACAACGCGTCACCACCAACAGCCGAAGCATGTCAACAAGGTAAATACACTATTTATTTCCCAATATGAAAGAAAATATTACTGTTATCATCATTCACAAGCGCAACACCACAACAATGAAACGAAAATATTAAGTGACGATGGATAGATGTGATGTCTGGGGGGAGATTCAAGTCGGGGGATCTGTCTCAGGTGGTCAGAAAAGCCCATCCAGGATCCTTTGTAGATGATGTTTTCAGGCTGAAGGATGAACAAGTGGTACGGGGTGGGTGGGGGTCGAGAGAGCGGAGACAGACGGTGTTGTCTGGATAGGCCTGGATAAATAGGGCTTCTGGGTAACTGAAGATGTGGTTGAGATGAGCTGTGGTTCTCTGAAGAGGAGGAGGGGGAAGTTGAGGTGTGATCTTGCCCGTTAAATCTGTTAACTCCACAATCCCATGTTGCACCTTAAAGCTGAATTATGTAACTTTTTTATCCCCATTTTTATTCATTTTATTATTGCACTGAAAAACTTTAAAAAATACTTTGAGCGGGTTTGCATCACCACACAAGACTCTTATCTGGTTTGGAGGAGAGCCACTTCCTGCTTGTTTCCATAGTAATGTTGTTCCTTTGGCCATGCATTTTGTTACAGTAAATCTATCACCATGGAGAATATTTTCAGCTTCTGTGGAATTATCCAGAAAGTTACATAACTTACCTTAACTAAACTAGGTTACGTCTCTCTGTGTCGGTCTCCAGGTGGAACCAGCTTGACTTGGCCATCGTCCTGCTGTCAGTCATGGGCATCACGCTGGAGGAGATCGAGATCAGCGCCGCTCTGCCAATCAACCCCACCATCATCCGCATCATGAGAGTGCTGAGGATCGCCAGAGGTACACTACACTGACCGCTACGCTACGCCGACTGCTACGCTACGCTGACCATTACGCTACGCTGACCACTACGCTGCACCGACCAATACACTACTTTACACCCACCACTTCATCAACTACTTCATTATGCCAACCAATATACTACATCAATCACTGCCCTACACCAACCACACTATCCCAACCACACTACACTGCCCGCTACACCGCCCTGACCACACTACCCCAGTCACACGACACTACCTGCTACACTACCCCAACCACACTACCCCAACCGCTACACTACCCCAACCACACTACACCAACCACACTACCCCAATCACACTACACCAACCGCTATACTACCCCAACCACACTACCCCTAATTACACTTCACCAACCGCTAAACTCTATCTCAACCACACTACACCAGCCATACAACACCAACCACAACACCAACAGCTGGACTACACTAACCACACTACCCCAACCATACTACACCAACAGCTACACTACACCAACCGCTGCACTATCTCAACCACACTACACCAGCCATACAACACCAACCACAACACCAACAGCTGGACTACACTAACCACACTACCCCAACCATACTACACCAACAGCTACACTACACCAACCGCTGCACTATCTCAACCACACTACACCAGCCATACAACACCAACCACAACACCAACAGCTGGACTACACTAACCACACTACCCCAACCATACTACACCAACAGCTACACTACACCAACCGCTGCACTATCTCAACCACACTACACCAGCCATACAACACCAACCACAACACCAACAGCTGGACTACACTAACCACACTACCCCAACCATACTACACCAACAGCTACACTACACCAACCGCTGCACTATCTCAACCACACTACACCAGCCATACCACACCAACCTGTACACTACACTAACATCTACACTACACCAACACAAGCAGGTCTGACAGGACAGGAGCAGAGGGGACAGTCAGGGGAATGAACGGGAGCAGTTCAATAGTAATGCTTCAGCTGATTTAGTTAAAAAAAGATAGAGTCAGCATTCATTTTGCACCGTGTTGCTCTTCTGATGGGGGTCTGCCACTTGCTTATCGCCATGGGGCCATGTTATTGATTTGAATAGAACTCTATCCGCAGAAAAAGACAAAAACGAGGAAACAATAGCGCTAATTAGGGTATGCTAATGGGAGTTAGACCATACACCTTGAGAGTTCATGATAAATTTGACTCTGGTGATAGTTCACACCTTAGGCTAGTTAAATGGAGTTAACTAGTAGATGATCTTTACTTTAAATCACTAAAGTGTGTTTAGTGTTTGCTTTTCCCTTTAGACAAGCATGAGGCAGTAGATGTAGCCACTGTGATGATGAAGCAGGTTTGAAAATTCACGTATTCACTTTAAAAACTTTGTTCACCTCACTTGACAATCTTCCTTTTGCTATTAGCTCATTGGAAACAGAGCTCAAAGGAACCACTTCAAGAACTTCCTATTTGGAACACAATGGCTACCAACGTACAGTCTATGAAGCAGCTACTGTTAGCATTCTGGGATGTTTATATAAATGGTCTATGTGCAGGGGTGTCATTAGAGGGAGTGCAAAGGGTCTTACCGTGCAAAAGAGCTATTAAGATATTGAGACTTAAATGTTTCAGAAAGTGACTTAAACGTATTGGAATTATCTTACTACACATGCAAATAATTTTACTTGGCGAGTTATCTTAAAACCACCTCTTG
The DNA here is from genome assembly GCA_000787155.1 of Scartelaos histophorus. Classification (NCBI taxonomy): domain Eukaryota; kingdom Metazoa; phylum Chordata; class Actinopteri; order Gobiiformes; family Gobiidae; genus Scartelaos; species Scartelaos histophorus. The sequence goes on along the minus strand of KN491639.1, from coordinate 5,491 downwards.
ACTAGAATTAAGTAGAGTCAGAACTAGGAATTAGATAATAAATATGAAAACAAGAATAACCTTATATAAGCTTTATTGTCTTGGCCAGATGGAAGAAATTTGCAATCTAGGGCCCCAGAATTGGAACCTCTGCCTATTGAATAATATTAGAGGGGGGCCCACATGAGCCATGTTGCCCCGGGGCCCCAAATTTCTGTTGACGGGCCGGGTCTTCATATCTGTTTTTTGTACAATATAGTTTAAGTCTACTTGTCCTCGTGTAGCTAATCTATTGAAATAAATAAATAAATGAAAATAAAAATTGTGATTTTTCTGACTAGCATTGCAATTGTGATTTATGTTTAAGATTCTGTTCAGAGTTCACATTTGAAGGTAAAGTCATCTAGGCCTATACAGACGTTCGATATATTGTCTGCAGAAGAAATCCAGATACTTAAATTACAGCCTTTGTGACTGGCTAATTGTGTCCGTTCAAACTGTGATTTTGATTCGATTATCATTAACCTTGAAGGCCTAAGCTCTCGTCTATTGAAATGGATGCGAATGGTTTGTTTTCTCCCACAGAGGAGACTGAATCATTAGTGGGAGTGTGTCTGCCTAAACTAAAGTGTGTGTGTGTTTTCTATCATCTTGTACCCACACGCACGCACACGCTCGGCCAGTGCTGAAGCTGCTCAAGATGGCCACCGGGATGAGAGCCCTCCTGGATACCGTCGTCCAAGCCCTGCCTCAGGTACAGCACACGCACCAATCACAGCGCCTGCAGTTTGTTGTTCATAATTTCACATGGACGGGTTTTATGAGAGATGAAGGTTTTTGGAAAGAAATGTTCAAATGTATAATCTACAAATGTTGAAAATTATCATTCTCACGATTAGCGCCACAAACAAAGTCCTTCAACTCACAACATCATCTTTGGATTGAATAATGGCACCACTTTCTGAAGCTGTTGCAAAACATATTTATACATATATAAATTTGACATGTTGCTTTGTACCTGTTTTTGTTTTATGTTGATAGGACCAGTAATCACAAAGATATGAACCTTAAACCAGGTCAACAAATCGACATTATGACAGTTACACCGCAAAGTCCAACATAGAATTCTGACCTGTCCTCCAGCTCAGTTTGAAACTATAGGGATTCTAAAATGTTGTGGTGTTATGTAAATATCTGACCTCTCTACATTAAAACTGGCACTTAGACTAAACCTGGACTAGACCAGGACTAAAGCAGGACTAAACTAGGACTAGAACAAAACCAAAATCCAAGTCTGCATCAGAATTTACATTGGATCAAACCAGGACTAATGCATTGGTCTAACACTGTGTATGAATTTGGGGAGTGAGTGAGCTTTTGGTGTTTGTTTGTTCAGACAGCCCCATTATTATTTATCAAACTCATTGTAAATTATGATCATACTGGCACTAGAAATTGTATTTTTAAAGTTCCTATATTACACAAAATTGCCTCTTGTGAGCTTTAAGCCATGTTATAATGCAAAAAATAAATAAATCTGTAGTTACTTTTTGTTTCATTCACACATGTTTGATCAACCATTTATTATTAGTCTGTACATGTCAAAATGTTCTGTTCCACCTTGTGATGTCAGGAAGTAGTAGTTTTCAAGTTCAATGTAGAACTAAAGGTAAAGGGTAATTTTACAGGAAATTATCAAAATAATTCTAGTGAAAATGTGGTAGTTCAAAACACAGTGGAGCACTTTCTGTATTATTGTATGACATCACAAGGTGTTTTCAGACTGAGAAAAGAATTCAGCCTAAATATGCAGGGAAATATGCAGGGTTTGTGTGTTAAAGATGTTAATGAAACAAACAAGCAAAAAAAAATGTTTGTGATGAAACATTATAATGTGCATCAAAAAGTGGCAGAATAGTGGCTGAATTGAGCATTTCTATCATTTTGTTGAGCTGAATAAACATGGCAGCAGGTAGAAACACCACAGCACACAGCCTCGTACTTCCACAAACTCACAGCACGGAGGAGAATGTTTCAGCACCATGGAGAGAGACCAGAGCTGCTCACTGGCTTAGAAAGAGAGGGAAAAAGAGAGAAAGGTACAGAGAGAGAGTGAAGAAGAGAGAGAGAGAGAGCGAGTGCACAGACCAGTTCACAGGGGACAAAACACAGCGGGAGATCAGGAGATGGAGAGAGATACAAGGGAAAAGAGAGAAAGCACACAGAGCAGGTCACAAGGGGGAAAAACACAAGGGGAGAACGAGAGATAGAAACTGAGAGAGAGAAAGAGAGGTCAGAGAGCACATTGACCAGCTCAGGGGGAGAAAGAAAGTGAGATACAGTGAGAGAGAGACAAGGGGAAAGAGAGACAGATAGACACACAAAGAGAGAGCGACAGAGAGAAAAAACAGAGATATAAAAAGACAGTTCCAGCCCAAAGCCGTATCCTTCCTTGAGCATACAGCACAGAGTAGTTTGTTTCAGTTTCAGCACCACGGACAGCGCACAGACCAGCTCGCAATGGGAGAAAGAGAGACAGACGAGACAGGGGGATAAGAGAGGGAGATTATTTCAGCACCATGGACAGCACACAGACCAGTTTACAGGGTTTAAAACATTCAGTGAGAGACAAAGCGACAAGCACAGACAGTATGACAGAGAAACAGAGACAAACAGAGAAAGAGTGAGAGAACGTGAGCAGCTCGTTTCGGTTTCAGCACCACGGAGAGCGCACAGACCATCTCGCAATGGGAGAAAGAGAGATAGATGGAGACAGGGGGATAACAGAGAGAGATTTTTTCAGCACCATGGACAGCACACAGACATGTTTACAGGGTTTAAAACATTCACAGAGAGACAAAGCGACAAGCACAGACAGTATGACAGAGAAACAGAGACAAACAGAGAAAGAGTGAGAGAACGTGAGCAGCTCGTTTCGGTTTCAGCACCACGGAGAGCGCACAGACCATCTCACAAGGGAAGAAAGTGAGGGAGACAAACAGCAATAGAGAGAGACAATAAGAGAGTGCATAAGCAAGCTGACGACAAGGGAGAGGAGACAGACAGAGAGAAAGATTGACAAAGAGAGAGAAAGACACACATACACAGACACGCAGACGTACAGCTCCAGCTCAAAGCCTTCTACCTCCCTGTGCTCGCAGCATGGAGTGGCTTGTTTCTGTTTCAGCACCATGGAGAGCGCTCAGAGCTGCTCACAGGGGGAGAAAGAAAGAGAGAAATACAGAGGGAAAGGGAGAAAGGGAGACAGAAAGAGAGTGCACAAAGCAGCTCACGGAAGGGGGTAAAAACAAGGACAGTCGCTGTGACTATAGCCCGTCTAGTTCTGTTTCCAAATGTGATTAATAAATAAAAAGTTGCATATTTACTTTTGTGATGGTTTAGCCTAATAAGTTCAGTACACAGTTTCTGTTTGTTTGTATTGGTGAGCGCAAGTGTTGCATAGTAAATGGTTTTATTGTATTGTCTTTTTGCCCATGAGCCTGACACTTTACTCAGATTGGACTGATGAGTGAATTCGTAAATTATATTATTTTGACTTTTCAGTATTAAGTACTTCTCTGTTTCATAAGTTAAGTTTAGGCTTTTTGTTAGGGATGCACTGAAATGAAAATGTGTGGTTGAAACTGAACCGAAAGGCCGAGCCAAATACCGAAACCAAAATGGAAAGTATATGTTCATTTAATATTATTTAAATATTCCAGTAGCCTTTCCAGTAAGTACACCAGTCAAGTAAATCAAGTAGGTTTGTCATTCATATTAGGCTAAGCTAGTTATTGGCAACATTAAATACTCCGAGTCATTTGGAGCATCTCTCATAGAAAAGACCTGGAACCACAAAACACATTTTTTTACATCTAAAATGAGGATGTGTGCTGCAGACGTCTAATCTCTGAAAAGTTTAACGTGAACCTTCTCCAATGGGATAGAAGCACAAACTTAAATTATCCACCCACAGTGAACCAAAAATGTCAACCCTGTTATTGTGTCACACGGCACTATTCAGTTTTACTTTTAACTTACTCCACCAAAAGCCGAATGAGACATTTTTTTCAATATTCAGCTGAATATATTTGGTTGCTGAATATTCGGTGCATCCCTACTTTTTGTACTTTGCATTATTATATACATACATGTTAAAATACAAGTTATTGCTCCTTTTTATTTATTTATTTGTTTGTTTGGTTATTTTTCAGATTTTTTTTCAATGTAGTATCAATTTTCTTTTCATTTTGTAATTTTTTTTTCTTATTTTTGTATTTATTTTTGTGTGTTTATAACTGCTTTTTACATGTCTCTCTGCTTCATAAGTTGTACTTTTAATTACTCTATAGATACATGTTAAAATACTTTCCTCCCCCTTTTTCTGTTTTTTTTTCTTTTTTTTTCAAATTTTTTGTCAATGTACTATTCATTTTATTTTCATTTATTTATTTATTTGATTTGATTTATTCAGTTTTCACGTATTATTTGTTTCCTTTTTTTAAATTTCTTTTCTTTTCTTTTTTGTTTGTGTTTATACCTACTTTTTCCATCTACTCTCAGAACAGTTTTGTCCTGACCGCTCTATTTCCACGTAAGGGCGAGACAGAGGTTAGGGTTAGAAGACATCCCTTGTTTTTTTCCGTCTTTTCGTTTTGTCTATTGATCCTCCTCTCATTACCCACAAGGCCGATCTCATCCCAGCGGCGCTAAGGGAGGTAATTAAAACTGTAGTTAATGAATGCTTTCG
>JACN01129570.1:0-13155 GCA_000787155.1 Scartelaos histophorus | reverse complement strand
CTTAGTTTGCCCACCCCTGCCCTAGATAATAAATACATTGGTAGATAATAAATCTGAAAGAAAAATTAATAAAAGTTTTACAATCCCCAGGCAGGTTTGGGATGAGGAAGCAACATTATAACATAACTTACAGCTCACAAGAGTTAATTTTGTATAATACGGGATCTTTAAGCTTCTGAAATCTGACTAAACTTTTAAATACATCTATAAAACATGACATTAGAATCCTTTAAACTCTTTCTCAAGTTGAATTAAGTCTCTATCCTGATTCAAATCCACGTAATGGTCGTGACGGTAAAATTCGTGCGGTGTGTTTTCAGTGGGGATAAGTTCCAGGTGCTGGACTCTTGCACCAGGGCCATGCTGAGGACCGACGACCTCGAGGACCAGGGGCAGCTCCTGGCCAACGTGTTCAACCTCCGACTGCTGGAAAACCAAGAGGAGCGGCCGGTCAACTACATGCTCAAGACCACCAGCATGTGAGTGTCGGAGCACTTCCTGTACAAATACAGATCGAGAAAGCACATTTTAAGTTTCCTGAGTAGCCAGTTCATTCGAGAGTTTGTTTGATTAGATTTTGGTAAATGGTCATGTTTTTATAAAGCACTTTTCCACCTTGAAGTGACTCAAAACGCTTTACAACAAAGAACCACTCACACATTCACACACCAGAGTCACATCCCGACACTGGGCCAGGGTAAGATAAGGGCTCGACCACAGCGTTCATCTGTGGGAGCTGGAATCGCACCGATAAACTGTGGGTCATTGGATCTGACCGCTCAAGCGATGATGTTTATGTCGAGAGTGGGATTCGAACCACCAACCAACTGAACTAAGAGGGGGAAGAAAGTAAAGGGGAGAAAAAATGGGATGAATGAAGTTCAGTGAGTCGCAGGTTTGAATCCAGACCAGAGCAAATGAACAGATACCATTTTTAAACTTGCTTATTTTACAATCAGTTATTTATCTTTGCTTAAAGTTTTGTCATTTTGAAGGAAATTATTAAATCTTTGTCCAACATACTAATAGTTGTCCATAAAAAGCAGTATTTTCTCAGAATGTTAACGTAAGGCAGGTTAGCCAACTTTTGACTCAAAGTTGAACCAGCGGGATTGACAAAGGGAAACACAGATGAGGGAAAGATGGATGCACATAGAGTGGTTTGCAAAAGACTGAGCTCAAAATTTGATTGGATTTTGAAATTTGAACCCGTGACCTGATTGGCCGTCATGAAAGATGGACTGAAACATGGAGTCAAGTTAATAGACACTTGAAAGACTGAGCGAGGCTGGACTCCCCTGGACAAAAAGTACAGAACAAGCACTTTCAGATGATACTGCTGAATGGAAAAAGATGAATTCTTTGTATTCTGAATTTTAATCGCTGAAATTTTAAGTGTACTTTTTCAATACTTTTCAAATTCAAAATAAAAATGTCACCTTTTAAATATTCAGCACAGATATTTTCAAGCAGTCAAAAATCAGAGTGTGAGATTTGCAGTGAAAAATGTCACAACAAAGATCCAAGACGCCAAGGCAGAAGTGTGAGCGAGGAGGACAGAGGCTTTTTCTGTTCAGAATGGAAATAATTCAAACGTGTTTTTTCAGAGTGACAGATTCAGAAGCATTTAAAATTCAAAATCTAATGAAATAAATTATCTTCCATACCAGTCGCTTCCACATTCTGTTTGAATTTAAAATGGGCTGGAGCCAGAGCACAGAGTGAGAAAAACCTCTGTCCAGTTTGGAGGTTCTATTCCAGATCCCGCAGATGAGTGCTGCCCTTGTGTCCTTGGGCATGACACTTAAGCCCCTTGCCTCCAGTGTCTGTGTGCACTGGTGTATGAATGTGTGTGTGAATGGTGAATGGTTCCTTGATGTAAACCACTCTGAGTGACTTAAAGATGGAAAAGTTTAAGAAAAATTTAAATGTTCCAATTTATTGTCAATTCTTCATACAAAACATATGAAGAATCAACATTTTGTGTATAAATACATGTCAAAGTCCAAGTTTTCCTTTCACGAGATGCAGATAAATAAAAATATGACCATTTAATTCACATACTTACTATTTAGTGTACTTATTTTATTCTTCTTAAATAAAAAACACTTCTCCATTTTATGATGTTCCACTCTGCACCTTCACTAGAATCATTTGGATAATTTCAGCCCCAGAATTGCCGATCTTTACTGAACAAAAGGAAAAATGTGTCTGTTAACTTGAAAACCGCTGCACTGCAAAAAAGCTTGACCAAATTTTAAGATATAAACACTTAAATCTATCAGAAAATGACTTAAAAGCGGTCGAACTGAAGATCTTTTTACTTGACAAGTTCTCTTACAATAAACTGAATCTAAAACGAGTGAAGTGTTGCAGGGAAAACTATGGGGAATGGATTGGAGCTTCTTTTAAACATTTATTGGCTAAATTTAAGATTTTCTGACTAGTTGAGTCATGGAAGAAATATATGTGACAATTAAAACTATACAACCAACTCAGAATTAGTTAGTAGATAATAGTAGAAGTAGTAGTTTATTCACAAATAGACTACATAAATCTGAAAACAAGATGAACTACCTGATATAAGTTTTAAAGTCTCCAGATCAGAGAAATCAGAGACTAATCATAATAAAGAGTTACTCAAACATGTGAAAATGAAACAAAAACTCAACTACAAGTCTGTTTTTGAGGAGATAACATAATTTTAACATGACTTAAAGCTAAAAAAGAGTATATTTTGTGTAATATCGAAAATGACTTAAAAGCGGTCGAACTGAAGATCTTTTTACTTGACAAGTTCTCTTACAATAAACTGAATCTAAAACGAGTGAAGTGTTGCAGGGAAAACTATGGGGAATGGATTGGAGCTTCTTTTAAACATTTATTGGCTAAATTTAAGATTTTCTGACTAGTTGAGTCATGGAAGAAATATATGTGACAATTAAAACTATACAACCAACTCAGAATTAGTTAGTAGATAATAGTAGAAGTAGTAGTTTATTCACAAATAGACTACATAAATCTGAAAACAAGATGAATAACCTGAAGTTTTAAAGTCTCCAGATCAGAGAAATCAGAGACTAATCATAATAAAGAGTTACTCAAACATGTGAAAATGAAACAAAAACTCAACTACAAGTCTGTTTTTGAGGAGATAACATCATTTTAACATGACTTAAAGCTAAAAAAAGAGTAAATTTTGTGTAATATGGAGCCTTTATGCTGCAGCGTGGTTCTTATGGTTCCTTGTGTGTGTGTAGGAGCGACAAACTGAGGTGGATGTGCGCTCTTACCCCGAGTCGCCGCACACGCTTCATGTCCACGAGCGCCCATCAATCAGGTTTGACACTGACGTGAATAAGAAATGACTTGACTCAGTATTGTGTAGATGTTAGTAAAGTGTGTGTCGCTGTGTTGTTGTGGCGCCGCAGACTCGCCTCAGGTCCAGTGCATCCAGTCGTACTCGTCACAGGAGCCGGACGAGCTCTCCATAGAAATGGCCGACGTGCTGAATCTGCTGGAGCGGACAGACGACGGTGAGATCGCAGAATCCAAACTCACATTCACTTCATTTCTAGAGCACGTTTTAGCGACAAAACAGTTTCCAGAGTTAAAAAAAAAAAAAACTACAGAAGGTGTAAATGCTCCACTGAACCTTGTCATAAAACAAAACAAAAAATGCTTGACAAGTTATACTAATTTGACGATTTTGCAAAAACATTCACACTTGTTTTCCTAATTTGACATTTTTTTTAGGTTTAAAATTCTATTTCCTGGTTACAAATTGTGACATCACAGTTTTGTTACGTAACAGTTAAGGAAGTCCCTAGCTTAATTGTTACCAAACAAAACCCTAATGTACATAGAATTTTTCTTAAATGCACCTAAAGTAAAACATATTTTGCAGATTTTTGTAAAATTTTACAACAATTAAAGCATAAAATGTATTAATTTTGATAAAGAGTTTAGTTTTTTAAGCTTTTTTTTTAATTTTAAGTTGATTTCGTAATTTTTGTGTAATTGGTTTGCTCAGTCTGGACACGCAGATTAAAGTAGTTTTTTTCAGTAGATTTCAAACCACAAAGAAAAGTACTTTTCTGGCCAGATCTAAAATGTAGTGGAGTAGAAAGTAGAGTTACTCATTCTCCAAAAATATTCACTGTAAAATGTACTTTGTGAAGTAGAGATATATGCTGGTCCTTCTTAAGTTTTTCTGACTATACTTATCCCTGAGTTTTGTCCTGCAGGCTGGATGATGGGCGAGCGGCTTCATGACGGCGAGCGGGGCTGGTTCCCAAGTCGCGTCGTGGAGGAGATCCAGAGCAAAGAAGTGAGAATCCAAAACCTGCGCGAGGCCTTCAGGATCCACCAGGCCCAGGAGGGCGTGGGCTGCCCCCAGAGCGGAGCCAGGACTGGGCCACGGGCCGGACGCCGAACCCCCAAGAACTTCTCAAACACGTGGAGCGACCAGTAAAACACGCCAGACCAACACGGACTTGTAATTACGATCTATGAATATATCGCTGTTTTTAAAATGAAATGAAGAAGATTTTACTTTGAGGTTTGAGGTTTGCACAAAACAAATATAATTATAAATAGTTGTTTTGAGGAAAACTGTTTTCAGATTGGTTTGAATGAAGTACAAAGTCACTGGCCACATTATCACGTACGAATGTGTTGGAATTGTGCTGCAGAAATGACTTGAAAAGAACTTTATGCATTTAGTGTGAAGAGAGATGCACTTATTACAGTAGAACCAGACAGTTCACTGTTAAAGGGCCCGTGTTAGACTATTTTCAGATCTGTTCTAATCTTGTTTCCTCATCACAAACAGACCCGGAGTTGTGTTTTGTTTCACGCACACACGTTTGCATTTTTAGTCTGTCTACATCTCAAGATCGGCAATTCCAGGGAGTCAAAATTTCAATTTTAATTTCTGCAATTTCAGGGCTTTAATCACCAAAAGGATTCTAATGAATGTGTATGGAGTTTAAATACACATTATAGTTTTCTGGGTGAGAGAAGAACACGGCCTAAATCTGCAGGATTTGTGTGTTAAACGTGTGAATGAAATGAAACAAAACACAACTCCAGGTATAAAAACAGAGGAAGACGAGGCGAGAGCTTCAGGGAGTCTCAGTAGAAATGCACAAGAGGTGCTCCTCAAGGCTCAAAAGTGAACAGATAGTGAAGATGACCAAGCTCGTAATGTCAAATTGAGTGTTGCGTAGTAAAAAGCGCTCAAAAAAACGGAGACACTCTGCTGGAATTAGAATAAAAGTCCTTATAAAAGACCAAGTTTGTGATGACGATCAGATATAATTAGTGTAATATGGACTTTTTAATGAATAATGGACTAAAATGTAAAAAAATGAGTGCCAAAAACTGCAATATAGATTTCTAAAAAAAACATTGCATCAGTTATTTTGATCCATAATGTGGTCTGTGATCTCTCTGTACTCGTACGATTGAACGTAGATGTAAATTTGCTGGTTCACTCTTAATTTTTTTTAAACGATGTTCAGCTTTTATAATGTTTTTCCGTACACACCCGCTGCATGGACACTGCAACGCTCAAGTGTAAAAAGAATTACAAACTACAGTCGCACCGTTAAAGCTGCGCTGTGTAACTTTTGGATTCAGGGTCCATCACCTGCTCGTGTCCATGGAGACGTCATCGCTCTGCCCAGAATGTTCCACAGTATGACATTAAAAAGCTCTAAGTTACGTTTTTTTTTCGATTATAGATGGTTTTATAGCTCAGAAACCAAGAAAAACAGACATTCTCCACAGATCTAACCTGTAACTCCATCTGATCTGGTCATTGACGATCGAAAGGTTTAAACCGTGAAACATTCCAGACAAAGCCGTAACATCTCCATTGAGACGAGCACCAGAAAAGTTACACAACGCACCTTTAGGAAATACAAGTAAATACTGAAAATGTACCTGAATGAATGCTGAAATTACTTCTTTTTGCACTAAAATACTTTTCAAAATCGTAGTCCCGGATTTGTCCTGTAAAATACTTGTAATTAGTATTTAAAACGGTCTCGGGATGTGGCGGTGTAAGAACAGACTTCAACTTTATTAAGAAATAGTGTGTATGAATAAAAGCAATACAATCTTTACATTTTGGGTTATTGTATTCACCGGATTAAGTCATGAGTTTTTGTCACGTTGCTTTTTTTTCCTGTTTTGGACGCCATTTTGAGGACTTGACCTTTCCAAAGATCGAATGTTTGGATTGTTTATTGCCATGGTCCCACTTTTGCAATACTTGAAACCCGTGTACTGGTGTGTACTGGTGCATTAAGTCTGTTCATTTGTACAAAAACTAATGGATTCCGGTCCAGTTTAAAGCTACATTCTGTCACTTTTCTGGTGCTGATCATGCCAGTTGCTAGTCTCCATGGCGACGTATCTGCTCCCCCCCAGAATGTCACAGTAAGAGATTAAACCGATCTGGCATTTATTAATTACAAATGTTTTTATTATGAGAAATCGCTTAAAAAATGTGCATTTTTGAGTGGGCTTGCCTCTCCACAGACCTGACGTGTAACTCACCTGCTTGTTTCCCTAGAGATACAGCCAGTTTAATGCCATACTGTGAAACATTCCTGTAACATTCCAGTGAAGTTCACAAGAGTCACTTTTAGGTAATATAAGACCTTTGAATGTGTTTTAATTTGTGAAGATTTTACGCGACAAATTTGTCATTAAAGATCCATAAATATTTTCTGTAGTAAGTTCAGACGTGAAATTTGGCGGATCGGAAACGTGGATCGAACCCGAGGACAATTTGCACTAAGCCTGAACAGAACGATTCCTCAACCGAAATCAAATCAGCGAGGACAGGACTCAAATGTCTTGTTAAATATTTCTAATACTAATTTTTAAGTTTTTCAATACCCAAGTCTGAAAAATTCTAAAACAGACTTGACGCTGATCTTCCAGGACTAAATCAGGACTAAATCAGGACTAAATCAGGACTGAACCAGGACTAAATCAGGACTAAATCAGGACTAAATCAGGACTAAATCAGGACTAAACCAGGACTAAACCAGGACTAAATCAGGACTAAATCAGGACTAAATCAGGACTAAATCAGGACTGAACCAGGACTAAATCAGGACTAAATCAGGATAAACCAGGACAAAACCAGGGGAAAACTCGGGACCAAAACAAGACTAAATAAGGACTAAACCAGAACTTACACAGTAGAATAAATCATGACTAAACTGGAATTTAACCAGAACTAAATCAAGATAAACCAGGACTTAAATAGGACTAAACCAGAGGTAAACCAGGGAACAAACCCAAGTCCAAACCAGGACTACACGAGGACTAAACCAGGACTAAATCAAGGCCAAACCAGGACTAAACCAGAGCCAAACTTGACTAAACTGGGAACTTTTAGGACTTTTACTCAGGTCGACCTTTTTCACCTTTTTCTATGTTTTTCTGTGTTTTTCTGTGTGACCTTTTGTGCAGTAAATCTTTGAAAACTTGACAAACTTATATTGTCTCATATAGCTCCTGTACACAGAGCATGAAGTACAGCCTCTGAATACTGCATGTACCGTGTAGGCCTGTACTACCAACCCTCTCTCTATACTTCTCTTTATACTTCTATTACAAATACTTCAGATCTGTTTGAAATGATGGCCGTTTTTGATGTTCATTTTGTAAGATGTAAATTATTAGAAAATAAATTAACCAGAGCTTCCTTATGCGCCTTTTGTTGTGTTGTAAATTTCTCTCTTTTTTAAAATACTTTCCAAAAAAAATGTATTAATTAAAGTTTTATCCGCTATGAGGTAACTACACAATGCACTTCTAAGAAAGAACACAAGAGCAATATTTAACAAACAAAAACGTATTTATTTGAAAAGAGTTTGATAACTGAAAGACGCCCTGACAAGAGGAATGACACTTTAAACCCACAGAAGAAACTCAGACTGGAGTGGTGCAACTTTTCATTCTTTTTCAAACCAAAAAAATGATAAATAAACAGATCATCCTGCTCCACTTCTCAAAAACACACACTGGACATTCAAATGGTGTAAAAAAAAAGTTACACAAATAAAACTAAACAATAAAAAAAGCAGAGCGCTGGTCGGTCAAACGTTTGAGAAAGGAAAAGACGACAAAAGGAGCGGGATTTCAAATAAAGAATAAGGAACATTGTGCATAAGTCGACACATTAACATCTGTGTGGTGTCGGCGGTGCCTGGCAAACGCTTTTAATGAAAGGTGGAACTCAAGGCTGGTTGATCTGACCCATGAAGAGGACGGTACCTAAGGAAGAGAAGCAAAATATGGGTAAATTTACTATAGGATTAGAACACATTTCAATCCAGCCGATATCCGTCCAATATCCATCCTCCAGTGAACAAATTCAACCAAAAGCATTAACTAAACATCTAAGGTCCGTCTTGTTTCTCTTTCCTGGCTTCCTACTTCTTGATTCCCATCTCACTTCCCTTTCCTCACTTCCTTCTCCTTAATTCCCACCTCGTTTCTCTTTCCTCGCTTCCTTCTCCTCGATTCCCAGCACCTTTTTCTTTCCTTCTTCCTGATTCGCGTCTCGTTTCTATTTCCTTGCTTCCTACTTCCTGATTCACATCTAATTTCTCTTTTCTCTCTTCCCTCTCCTTGGTTTCGTTTCCCTTTCCCTGCTTCCTTCTCCTTGAATTGCGTCTAGTTTCTCTTTCCTGGCTTCCTACTTCTTGATTCCCATCTCACTTCCCTTTCCTCGCTTCCTTCTCCTTTATTCCCGTCACGTTTCTCTTTCCCCACATCCTTCTTCCTGATTCCCGTCTTGTTTTTCTTTCCTCACTTCCTTCTCCTTAATTCCCACTTCGTTTCTCTTTCCTCAATTCCCGTCTCGTTTTTCTTTCCTCGCTTCCTTCTCCTTGGTTTCGTTTCTCTTTCCTTGGTTCCTTCTACCCAATTCCCATCTAATTTATCTTTCCTCGCTTCCTTCTCCTTTTATTCCTGTCTTGTTTCTCTTTCCCCACATCCTTCTTCCTGATTCGCGTCTCGTTTCTATTTCCTTGCTTCCTACTTCCTGACTCACATCTAATTTCTCTTTTCTCTCTTCCCTCTCCTTGGTTTCGTTTCTCTTTCCTCGCTTCCTTCTCCTTGATTCCGGTCTCATTTCTTTTTCCTTGCTTCCTTCTTCCTGATTAACATCTAATTTCTCTTTCCTTGCTTCCCTCTCCTTGGTTCCTCTCCTTGATTCTGCAGGAAATGGCTGAGGAAGTTCCGCCCACAGAGGAAACAAAGCGCAGAAAGGGAATATAAAAAAAAGTTGTAGTCTTTTATCTCCATTCTGCTCCTGAAGCCTCCCTCAGGTTTCCGTGGTTTTCCTTGGGACGCCGCTTCATATGACACGTTTGATTTCCGGCTGAAAAGTGGAGCGTCGGGGAAAAGGAAGCGAGGAAGGAGAGAGAGGGGGGAGGAAGGGCGGCGTCTGGAGGTGTAAGGAACAGCGTGATTGGTCAAACGGGGATTCACACTTCAGACTCCGCCTCTGCCGCCAGGTTTTTGTAAAAAGAAACACTTGGCTGTAAACGGGGCAGTCTTTTGTGATGTCACCAAGCACTTAAAATCAGAGTGGCCGCTGAAAGCAACGCTCCCCTTTTGACCGTTTTAGACCAGAAAGCTGCAAATTTACCGTTTGAAATGGCCAAAAAGGACAAGGAACAGTAGACAACGCTACTAAAACATCATATACACAATTTAGTAGCGCAAAAAAAGCTGATTTTGTGTTTTTAGTCCCATTTTAAACCGTTTTTGTGCTCTTTGTCATTCTGATGTCATGTTATTTTGACATATATGGACCGATGAAGGAAAAAATAATGGAAATAAATCGCTTTAATGGTTTTTTTGTTACCTGTCGGGTTATGACGAATGAGGAAGAGGAAAGGTCTGTCCACGATGACCCACGGAGGAGAGGATCGAGCCAGCAATATGGCCGCTGCACAAGAAAATACAGATTAAACACACAAATAACAAACACTTGATGAGATTTTAGCACAATTCCTAATATAGAAACTTCCCGACTTAGCTCACAATTTCTTATTTATTGGTTTTCATATTTTTCTTTCCGTTCTAGTCGTGCTTTTCGGAACTGTAAGAGATGTAACTCGCAAACACTTTTTCGTCCAGTCCCAATGGAAACACTTTCACGCTTTACTCAAACAATTTACGCGAGAAACAAACTCAGGAAATAGCTAAAATACGCGAACCGTAGCATCTCATCCACATTATTCTTTAGAAATTGTCCTCCACAGATAATGACATCCAGTCCACGAAACCACGCTATTAATCCAGTCTTCTTTAAAAGTAAAAAGTGGACATAGTTCCTCGTATTTCGGCGAGAGTAGTTCCTCACTTGTGTCTGTTTAACCACACAGCGACGGATCGAGGTGAAGCTGCAGATTAGCGACACCGACTCTACTTCCTGTGGACTTTATCTCCAAATTTTTATGCTTTAAAAATCCTGTATCTGACGTTTTGCACCATATTTCACAAATAATAATCACACAGTTTTGATCTTTGAACACTTAAGAGTCAAAGCGAGTGGTTTTACTCTTGACAGGAAACAGCTGACGGCATCGCGCTCACAGCTTTATATCCTGTGGTCCTCAGGCAGATCCCACTGCAGACTGTGAGATTGGAGATTTGAAGTCTCATCAGATTCTCCTCGTGTCTGTGGTGTGTGCTTTTTGTTGCATCTTTAAAAAATCGTGTCTGTCTGGTTTGGCGCAGATTGGTTTATCACGGAGTCTATGGATAAATAAAAATGTTTAAAAAAAAAACACTCACTAGTTGCCGCTGACGCTTTTGTCCCTTCTTCGTTCACGATCACTTTGGCTTTTTGGAGCACTCTGGACACAAACACTGGCTCAGAACCTGCGAAGAAAAAAATACAAAACTCATCAAATATTTAGATTAGTTAAAGGTGCACTGCTCGTTTCCATGAAGACTGCCTTGAATGTCCCACAGTAGAGCATTAACCTGTAACAAGCGGTGACACTAGGCCAGTTTACCGGTCAGATCTGTGGAGAAGCAAACACGCACTAAGTATGTCGGCGTGTTTTTACAGCGCAAAACTACCAAGAATACAAGAAGAATGCATTTAAAGTCATACTGCGGGACATTCCAGGTAAAGCA
Source organism: Scartelaos histophorus (assembly GCA_000787155.1). NCBI lineage: Eukaryota > Metazoa > Chordata > Actinopteri > Gobiiformes > Gobiidae > Scartelaos > Scartelaos histophorus. Next base: position 1,971 of record JACN01129570.1, on the reverse strand, counting down.
ATGACATCGCCATGGAAACAAGCAGACCCCTATCAGAAAAGGTACAGCTTTAACAAATGGGTTAACAGTGAAATTAATTAAAACCACAATGCTACAGAGTTTTCTACAGCTGAACGTAAAAACATGTGTAAAAAAGTTAGAGATAATCTGACACGCTTAAATAAAACCACACGATGGCGCCGTTACCTTGACTACAGCTCTTTGCACACGCCTCACAAATGAATAGACTTTGTGATTTTGGCCAAAGTACTGAGTATTAAAGCAGTAAACTCACTTATGTGTCTGAAGTCGGCTTTTTCCTGATTGAACATGTCACTGATGCCCAGAGCTATGAGGGCAGACTCCAGGTCCACTTCTGCCTGAGCCGTGAACCTACAACACACGACAAATACAGGCACCTTTAAAAAATGAAGAGAAGAACGAAGAGATAAAGTGACTGTAATTCTGTTAAAGTCCATATGGAACAACCTGAGCGAGGATTTACAAAAGTCTAACACTGTCGAAGCCTTTAAAAAGAGCAGAAAGCATCAAGTTTTTAAAGAGATAGAGCTCTGGAATGAATGAATTATGCATTTTAATTTATATTTTGTCTCTTATATACAGTAAATCATGTGAAAATGTAAATCCAAACTTGCTGTTCATACGCTGCTTTTATCTCTTGGAATTCTGTCACAGTTTAATAGGTTTGGCGTTATAAGTACTTTTACTTCAAACCCTTTCGTGATGTTTTTGTTTTGTAGTGCTGCAAAATGACTGAATAAACTACAAAAAAGAACCAGCAACAACACGAAAAACAACATTGTACTTACACATTTTAATCAGTATTATAGTCAGTTATGTTCACATCCTTTTTTAAAAAACTAAAATATGAAACTCCACCGAAACCTCCACTTGCTCTTTAACTGGAAACGCAAACCATTTCTTTGACTTTGTGCGATTCCTTACTTGGGAATGAGGAGTCGGACCTTCCTGCCGTGCATGAGTTTGTCCCAGCTCTGCACTGTGGCGGTGTTGATGTGGGGCAGGACCTGGGACAGCGCCGTGCTCTCCTCACCGGGCAGGACGATCAGCATGCTAACCGAGCCACCGTGGTACGGCAGCTCAATCACCTTGTACTTCAGGCCCTGAGGCGTGCTGGCTGTGGCTGTGGGTTCAAACATAACCACAAGTTTAACATTCATTTGCACTTAAGATTAAAAGGTGCACTGTGTAACTTCTCTGGAACCGGTTCGTCTCCATGGAGATACTAATGTTTTGGTTTCACTTTAACAAATCTGTCTTACATTATTTATTGCTTAAAAATAACTCAAACAGATTCTTACAATGAGCGGATTCACCTCTCCACAGACATAACCTGTAATTTGGCTAAGTCTCCATGGAGATTTAGACGTTTAAGTTACTGTGGAACATCAGAGGCACATCTCCATGGAGACGAGCAGGTGACAAACACAGTGCACCTTTAGCAAGTGTCTTGCCCAGGGACAAAAAGTAAAGGGTTCAAACTATCAACCTGGGTTAGTGTCTCTGCCAAACTGAGCAATTTGTTTCTGTGAATGAGAATCGAGTCAAGCTTTCCTCATAATTATCTTAAAATTAGCCTCATAACTCATTTTCAATATAAATATTTTTTTGAGGAAAGATGTGTAAATATTTTCTCGCACTTGATGGTTGCTGGTTCTATTACATCTGTCGTGCAGCATTGTATACTGTCATTGTAAATTGTGTTGTTGGGCAAGACAAGAATATTTTATTAACTTTTTTTATACATAAGTGAGAATAACATCAAATTAAAAACTGATTTTTCCACCTATGTGATAATTTAACATTATTTTTCAAATAAGGTGATTTAAGCAGTAATTTAGCTCCTTTCCACGTTAGTCATTTTGTGACATGTGCAGTACTCGGCTCTAGGGTCGACTTTGCCTTTGTTCCGGATCCAGAAATGTTGAAATAAAAATAAAAATAAAAATA
>KN491635.1:7944-20693 GCA_000787155.1 Scartelaos histophorus | reverse complement strand
TGCCCTTTTGTTTTGTTTTGTTTTGTTTTGTTTTGTTTTGTTTTGTCTTGCCATCAACAATGGGACTATGGATGAAACTGAGCCTGCACAGCAAACTCTGGCACATTTATATTCTGTACTAAAACATGTTTATCAATGCTGAAGAAGTATAATACTCCTCAAGTGTTTGGGGTTTTTTTGGGGGGGGGGTTGCTCTTCAGACTCCTCCTGATGAGTCGTTGTAATGTGAATTAAAGAAACGTTCTTACTAGCATGTGGCTGCATGCCAAGTGTTGATTAGCCTGGTTCTCACCTCATATCACGCTTCAAGTGATAACTGCAGTGTAATCTTGCAAAAATATTTATAAATTCACTTTAAGTTCGCAGGTGTTTGATCAAAAGTAGAATCGGAGCAGTAACAAAGGCTGATCTACTTTTGAATTTTAGATTTTCAGTTAAATTGTTTCTGCAAACTTACCCCAGGCCACTACAGGTATTTTGTATAAGCCGCTCAAGGTCAAAATAAGTCAACTGTGAACTGTCTGCATCATATAAAACGTATAAAAAGATTCAGGAAGTGCACATTAGCATGCCAGTGGTAGTTTCTTTTAAAATGAGACTCAGATTTAAGTCTGACACAATCACACCATAAAGAGCTGGTTTAGATGGAACTCCAGGAAGTGGTCTTACAAGCAGTGTTTGATGTTTTCCTTGTGTTACCGTGGTAACTGCTGACATTTGCTCATCTGGATGAGAGTTTAACTTCGAAGGTTGGTAGTTCAAATCCGACTATTGACATAAACATCATTGGTAGACCAGTCAGGTCCAAACCCACAGGTTGGAGGTGCGATTCTAGCTCTCACAAATACATGCTGTGTTGTGTCTTTGGGAAAGACACCCATCTCGCCCCTAGTGTCTGTGTACACTGGTGTATGTATGTGTGTATGAAAGGGTGGGTGCTTTAAAAGTGCTATATAAAAATGCAACCAATTACTCTGGTACCTACTGAACATTTCACCAAAGACGCACATGTAGAACACCTCTAGTGTAATGTCACTGCAAAGTATTTATCAAAACTCACTGTATGTATAAGTTTTAAATAATCAAGAATTGAGTTGAGAAAAGTAGACAACCAACCAAGTGACTACTGTGAAGGTGAAGTGTCTTGCTCAAGGGCACAACAACTGTTTGTGCTGGAATGCCCTCTGCCCTTTTACGAGGCCATTAGCTCAAACAAGGACCTCTCTCTCTCTCTCTCTCTCTCTCTCTGTCTCTCTTACGAGGCCATTAGCTCAAACAAAAACCTCTCTCTCTCTCTCTCTCTCTCTCTCTGTCTCTCTCTCTCTGTCCTCCCCTCCCTCTCTTCTGTCTCTTGTGTCCAAGGACAATGGTCAGTGGAGTGTCTGAAGGCATCTTTCTCTCTTTCTCTCCCTCCCTCTATCCCTCCCTCCTCTCCTCCTCTCTCCTCCTTTGCTTTTCTTTTGCACACGGCCCAAACAAAGCACACATTGACAGCAGGACCTGCCCACTTCTGTGTTTTGTTTTTTCCAGAAAAGCAGACAGACTGGGAGTGGGAGAGCGCTTTAAATAGAGGAAGAGTGGAACTGAGGACATGAGGACAGAGGGAGAGAGAGAGAGAGAGAGAGAGAGAGAGAGAGAGAGAGAGAGAGAGGCAGAGAGATGAGAAAGAGAGAAAGAGAGAAAGAAAGAGAAGGAGATAGACACAGAGAGGAAAAGAGAGAAAGATGCACAAAACAATCCTAAAAATATTAATGGAGTTGTTTTGTTTCATTCACAACCCGATATTACTAGTCCATCTCCAAGTTCCAAATGCTCTGTTCCACTTTGTGATGTCATGAAGTAGTAGTGAACACTTTCTTTAACCTTTAGTTCAGCAGAGAGATGCAATTCCAGGACTAAAATCATCCAAATAATTGTAGTGAAGGGGTTTGGAGTTTAAAACACATTGGAGCACTCCTGTTATTACCACATGACATCACAAGGTGTTATCTTTCTTTTTCTTTCAGCCTAAATCTGCAGAGTTTGTGTGTTGAACGTGTGTGATTGAAACACAACAGTAGCAATAACAGCAACTTCTATCATGAGAGGATTAGGCAGAAAACACATCAGTCAATCACAGTTTGCTCAGCATCAATCTCTTCTGATGTTTTTTAAAAGCAAGATTGTGTATCAGCATCTGTTCTAATGTAGTTTCCTCATCACACACAGACTTGGAGTTGTGTTTTGCTTCATTTACACATGTTTAACACACTAAACCTGCATATATTGAGTTTTCCTCTCAAATAGAAAACATTCTGTTTCACCATGTGATGTCATGTGTTCATACAGGAAGTGCTCTACTGTGTTTTTAAACTTAAACATTTTAATGTATTTTAATTATTTGATATATTTACTTATTATGTTTGCTTTTATTTGATTTTACTGATTTTATATTAGCACTGGTATGACCAAATTTAAGTAATTCACTTTTTTGTTGTCTTGTGCAGCACTTTGGAAACTGCTTTGTTTGTAAAATGTGTAGAAATAAAGTGGATTTGGAGTTGGATTAAACTCCACGCACCTTCACTAGAATCATCTGCATGATTCAACCCTGGAATGATCTGTCTCTTCTGAACTAAAGGTAAAAAAGTGCTGTTCACTTAAAAACTACCACTGTGTGACATCACAAGGTGGAATAGAGCATTTTGAGGATTTTGAGCTTTGGAGGTGCAGAGATCATAAAAGATGACTCAAACATGAATAAAAACACAAGTCCAGGTCTGTTTTTGAGAAGGAAACATTCTAACATGTCTTACGGCTCACAGAAGTCCATTTTGTGTAATATTCCTTAAAGGCCATATGTTGTCATATGTTTACTATTCAGTAAAATACTCAAGTGAAGATATCATATCATCGTAGCATCGTATCATTGCCCGGATTCCAGAACACACACTTGGTCAGTCTGGTCACTGAGTTCAGATGGACGTGACTGACAGGCTGATCAGACAACCAAGGACATGCGTGATCTGGCCATATAAAAACAAATATGGCTGCTTATGAGGAAATATGATCACAGGGGAGTGAAAAACATATTGTTTAATCTGAGTTTTGTTTTAACACAATCGGACTAGAAAAAAGTGGGAAGGGAGAGAGAGGGAGAGAGAGAGAGAGAGAGAGAGAGAGAGAGAGAGAGAGAGAGAGAGAGAGAGAGAGAGGCAGAGAGATGAGAAAGAGAGAAAGAGAGAAAGAAAGAGAAGGAGATAGACACAGAGAGGAAAAGAGAGAAAGATGCACAAAACAATCCTAAAAATATTAATGGAGTTGTTTTGTTTCATTCACAACCCGATATTACTGGTCCATCTCCAAGTTCCAAATGCTCTGTTCCACTTTGTGATGTCATGAAGTAGTAGTGAACACTTTCTTTAACCTTTAGTTCAGCAGAGAGATGCAATTCCAGGACTAAAATCATCCAAATAATTGTAGTGAAGGGGTTTGGAGTTTAAAACACATTGGAGCACTCCTGTTATTACCACATGACATCACAAGGTGTTATCTTTCTTTTTCTTTCAGCCTAAATCTGCAGGGTTTGTGTGTTGAACATGTGTGACTGAAACACAACAGTAGCAATAAGAGAGAGAGAGAGAGAGGGAGGGAGCAAGGAGAGAGAAGCCAGGATGGAGAGAGAGAGAAAGACAAAGAGAGGAAAGGAGAGGGAGAGATGGAAAGAGACAGACAGAGAGAGAGACAGACAGACAGAGAAGTACAGAGAGTTGATTTGTGCAGCTAAACAAGTTCCTCTCAAATAACATTACAGTCACAAGCTAGCGAGTATTTGCCAACAGTTTTTTAGTGAGTCACTCCCACCTTTTTGTCAGAACTCCTAAACAGGACCATGAATGATCAGAGTGATCTCAGGCTCCTGAAAATGTGCTCTTTAAATCCTTTTTGTGGTTTTTGATTTTTTTGTTGAGTTTTCAGACAGTTATGTCAGTGTTTGCAAATGTGTGCCTATTAGAAATACATGTAGAACATATTAGAAATACATGTAGAACATATTAGAAATACATAGAACATATTGAAATACATGTAGAACATATTAGAAATACATGTAGAACATATTAGAAATACATGTAGAACATATTAGAAATACATGTAGAACATATTAGAAATACATGTAGAACATATTAGAAATACATGTAGAACATATTAGAAATACATGTAGAACACCCCTCATGTGACAGCAGCTTTCCTCCAGTTTAAATGAATCACTTTCTTTCTTTTTCTTTCTTTGAAAAAAATCCCAAATCCTCCTCCTGTACTTTCTCTTTTCTAACAACAACCAGAAAACTGTCAGACTCGTCTGTTACAAATGAACACTTGACTTTTGAATAAAGTTTTTTTTATTTCTCTCCTTTTTGAAACTTCACAATTATCCTAAAACAAGCCACGAAATTCAGATTTTTATGTCATTTTCTTGTCAAACCTCAACACTGTCTCTGTATCCGGTCCTGTTTTTGAAGAACTTTTCTGATTGGCCGCTGAAAATCACTTGGGAATAGTATTTTTATTATTATATGTTTCCTTTTAATCTCAGTATCATCACAGCGTTTTGTCTCTGCTTCAAACATAAGGCTCTCTTTTCCCTTTTCCTTGTCTCTCAGGCTGATCCCAAAACATGCACTGCTCTAATATTTAACTGACAGAACATTAGCAGAAAGTGTCGAAAACAGTTCACTCACATGTCCTAATGATACTTTGTGGTGGCATCATGCTGGGAGTGTTCTGCTTGGGTGTCTATGGTGGAATGTTCAGTTGGATGGAGACATATTGCACACGTTTACAAACACGGCCAAAAAATAATGAAAATATACAAAATGGATTTAAGCAACAAAGTGTTCATGGTCCTGTTTAGGAATTTGATTTTTGACTAAAAAGTGAGAGTGAAAACTGAAAAACTGTTGGCTGATGCACTGTCGACTGTGAGCAGGTTGGGGTTCAGTGAGAGAGGTTAAAAACAGACATTTCTGTGAAATTTCCCCCAAAAATATCATGTTGCGCAGTTTTGAGGGGAAATTTACGCCTTTTTTGAATATCAAAATGTATATTTATAATACTTTAAAAACTTAATTTGTAAACAGTACGATCTTGAAAAACAAATCATGTCATGGGGAACAACAAATTATTGGAGCATAATCAGAAATGGAATATTTGTTCACTGGTAATGTTAGTGCGCCTAGAGTCTGCCTATAATAGGGGCACTGTCACCAGTGTTTAGCCCCACCCAATGCCCTGTGCCAGGGCGGACCTGCCTGAGTGGTTGCTGATGCCTTTAAGGAACTGTTCTATCTGACTGCGAAATGTGACCGTGAAATGAATTGAAATGGGATATAAAATGCTTAATCTAAAGGAAACATTCTTGATATTATTTATCAATAAACAAAAACAAAAACTGTAAATCTCTGTCAGATCAGTTAAAATGAACTTGTGCTGCCTGGAGATTGCGGGGTAATTTTCTGTTTCCCTTAAATTTGTGATGGTGTTGTTCAACAAATCATTTTTATTTTATTTTATATAGCCACACGCCCTCATCTGGTCACATATTTGTGATATGTGACCAGATGATTATTGCTATTATTATTGCAGTTTGTTTCTTGTGTCCTTTATTTTAATATGGTTTGTGCTCTTTGTTTGTGTTGTTTATAAGAGTTTTTATGTTGTTGTTGTTGTTCTTGGTGGTGGTAGTGGTGGTGATGGCTGTAGCAGTAGTGGTGCTATTTCTATTATTTATAATTATTTCCTTATGAATCTGCATTAAGTATGAGTGGGTGTGGACATGATATCTGGATAGTGTTTGGCTCAGTGTGAAGTCTGACCTCCTTGATTTTGTCAATACATAATACATAAATTAATAAATAATCAAATTTAAAAAACACACACACACACACACACACACACACAAAAAGGCGTAAAAATGTAGTTTTGCCTCCTGTTTTTTAAAAGTTTTACAAAAAAGTACAGGTGTAATTTCAGAATAAGGCAGCTGTTTTTTTGTCTTTCTTTTTTTTTCCTGTAGTATTTTTTATTAACCCCATCGAAAAATAGTTCTCTGCATTTGGCCCATCCTTTCAGGAGCAGTGGGCAGCACATGAGGCGCCTGAGGACCCATCTCCATGATCTTGTTGCTCACCTTAGCTGGAGGTGCATGCAGAGAGTAGCGCGTTAGCTATGTTCATTTATATACCGTATTTTTCGGGATATAAAGCGCACCAGATTATAAGGCGCAATAAGTGAACGAGTTATAGCCGGTGCGTACGCTTTATGTTAAGGCGTGCGCACGATTATTAAAAGTGAGAGAACGTCTTAAAACGCATTTTATATCCAAAGCGTGGGAGCACGTCAGAACACATTCCCTCACTTTCCATGGTGGAACTGGGAATGACATGCGCAATACAAACTTGCGGGAATCATGCAGAAGGAAGGAGCACATCCGTCACGGTGGTTTTCCAGGCACTTCGCAGCGGTACTGTGGGTACCGTGGAGGCAACCTGGGGTATTAAGTTGGCTGATGATGAAATCTATATGTAGTTGTTCCTAGGTCAGAAAAACTACGATGGCAAAGCCCATTCTCTCTCAGGAATCTCATGAGTGTCTCAGACGTGACGTATTAATATCTTGTGCACACACCTCATAATTCGTTCCCACTTTTATTCACCTCGCGGAGTAATACGTTATTAGCCGTAATGTGTACAATATAAAATTGGTTCGAAGTTAGTAAACACAACCAAAGGTCATACATAAGGCCACTGGATTATAAGGCGCACTGTTGATTTTTGAGAAAATGTAATGATTTTAGATGCGCCTTATAGGCTGAAAAATACGGTATACAGTCTATGGTTGATGGGGGAAACTGGAGTGCCCAGTGGTAACCCACACAGGAAGAACATGCAAACTCCACACAGAAAGGACCGGGCGACCCGGGGATCACCCGTAACCCCTTCTTGCTGTGAATCAAACCCGTAACCTTCTTGCTCTGAGGCGTGAGTGCTAGCCACTGAGCCCTCTGTTCTGCTCTGTTTTGCTCTGCTCTGTCTGATTGGGTAAAACAGTAGCTAGAACAAGCATGGTACAAAATTAAGGTTAGTTTAAAACATTGCCCTAACACTTCATTAAATATACTAAACAAAAAAAACCCAAAACAAATAACTATTAAAACTATATACATAAAAACCCTAAAACCACTCACCGAGTAAAGTTTAAAACCCATAAACCAATAAATCACCTATATTGCTACCCTTGGACAATATATACAACTTGGTCCAACCCAGAACCCTGAAAGGGGAGGCTTGTTGCCAGGGGGACTCTTTTAGAACTTGGACAGAAGAAAAAAAAGACATAAGTGCAAAACAAAACACCACAACATTCACTAAAATACACTAACACACTTCAACATTTAAAACATTCTGAAACAAATATATTGCACCATATATACTGCACTACTCCATTGAAAAGGTAATTGGTTAATTAATAGTTTATCCTTTTCTTCCATAGCTCAGCAGCTGTCAAGTGCCACTGTGCCTCAAGATTAAAAGCAATAAAAGGAAAGATAATACATATATTTTTTAAACCTTTTTTAATGTGTACAAATCTGTTTAAAGTTCTGTGTGCAATCAAATGTGCCTTAGTCAAGGGTAAATGTGCTGAGTTTTACTTGCAGGTAACGGCTCGTTTGTTCCACGCACAAATCATTTAGAGCTGAGAATATCGTATTGAATGTTGTTCCAGACCTGGAGTTGTGTTCTGTTTCATTCACACAGGTTTGTGTAAAACTTATTAGTCTGTCTGCATGTCTTTCTCCCATTGTCTCTCACCTCATTCCTTTTTTCACCATCTCTCCTCCTCTCTCCCACTCTCTCTTATCCTCTTCATTCATCTTTTCTCCCTCGCTTCTTCCTCTCCTCCCTACTGTTCTATTCTGCACTCTTTTTTTCTCCTCCTCAAACTTCTCCATCTTGAGTTTCGAGTATTTAGTATTTCTCCTTCTCTCCCTCTCCTCCTCTCTTTTGTGCTCTTCTCCTCTCTCTTTTCCCTCTGCTCTCTCTCCTCTCCTCTCTCCTTCTTCTCCCTCTCTATTCACTCCTCTCCTCCCTCTTTTCTCTCCTCTCCAAACTTCTTTGTCTTGAGTTTAGAGTGTTTAGTGTTTCTCCTTCTCCCGTCCCTCTCTCCTCTCTCCCTTTTAACTTCTCACCTCCCTCTCTCCTCCTCTTTCTTTTCCTCCCTCTCGCTGTCCTTCCTCTTTTCGTCTCTCTCCTCTCTCCCTCCCCTCCATCTCTTCTCCCTCTCTTTCTGCTCCTCTCCAAACTTCTTTCCATCTTGAGTATTTAGTGTCAGATTATCTTCTCCTCCAGGCCCTTCTCAGATACAAATCCTCGTCTTCCTCTTTAGCTCAGACTCTCCAGGAGGATCTGCAGGAGGATCAGGACAGTAACAGGCGCCATCTGCCAGGTACGAGCCAGTTCTGCGATCACGGCGAGCAGGGCCAAAACGACACATCTTTAACAATTAGAGTTGATTCTGCCGGGGCCTTGAGGAGCGGCCGACAGTGGCAGAGGCAGGTGAAAAGTGTGGCAGGTGACCAAATACTTCTTTACAACACAACGACAGAGAAACAGAGAGAGAATACCATACCTTAAAGGGCCCATATTACACTCTGTTCCACCTTGTGATGTCATGTGGTAATACAGCTCCACTGTGTTTTTAAACTTCACACACTCTATAATCATTTGGATCATTTCAGCTCTGGAATTGCAAGTCTTTACTGACCTAAAGGTCCACTTGAAAACTACCATTTCATGACATCACAAGGTGGAGCAGAGCATTTTGAGCTTTGGAGATGAAGACTAATAATAAAGTGTTAGTCAAACATGGGTGAATGAAACAAAACACAACTCCTGCTCTGTTTTTAAGGAGGGAACCACATTCTAACGTGACTTAAAGCTGAAGAATCCATTTTGTCTAATATAGGACCTGTAACAGGAAGTGCACATGAGCATACTAGTTGTTGTGGCTGACAAACTCATTGGGGAGAATAATGAGTATACTCTGAATGCATAAGGTAAGTAAAGAATAACTTTGGACGACTGCAAATGGCTTAAAATGAACTTTATCTGTTTTTCACATCAAAAATTTAAAACAGTAAAAATCAGGTACAGCGCCTTTAAGTAGTTATATCTCCATGGAGACTAGCAGATGGTCCACACAACACCAAATCCGTTCACGTGTCTGTAACATTCTGGAGCTAAATAAACCCCTGGAGTTTTAAAGATGGTGGTAAATAAACATGATTACAACTCTTGGACGATTTTTGAAAATTACAACATGAGCAGCTTTGTCTTTGTCATGTGGAAATAAGTGTTATAAAAGAAATCCTCCTCTCGCTCTCATTCTTCTGTCCTCTATCCCTCCTCTTAACTACTTTCTCCCATTCTCTCTGCCTTCATTTCACTCCTCTTTTTCTTTCTCTTTTCACTCCCTCTCTCTTCTTCCTCTCTCCCATTCTCGCTCTCTTCCTGTCTCCTTTTTCTCCTCTTCACTCCTATTTTCTCCCTCTCTTCTTCCTCTCTCCTCACTGTCTCTACTCTCTTCACTCCTCTCTTCCCTCTCTATTCTCATCCATCCTCTCTTCCTCTCTTCTGTCCTGTACTCCCTCTCTGTTGCCTTCTTAAATCCTTTTTTTTTCCCCTTCGCCTCTCCCTCTTCGTCTCTTTCTTTTTCTTCTCGTCTGCTACAAACTTCTGCATTTTCAGTTTAGACTATCTTTTCTTTGTCATATGTAAATAAGTGTTACAAAAGGACTTGGCAGTAATAGCTCACATTACATTTGCAGATCTCTCTCTTTGTTCAAACACAAAAATAAATCACAGGAGGTTGTTCGTTTCCAGGATTAAACCAAAGAATCTTATTTTAGTGAAAAGTCAGGAAACACAGAAAACACCAAGCGCTGGAGTCATTGTTAAAAACACAAAAGAACTCTAAAAAAAAACACACACACACATCCAGCCAAAGTGTAAACATACTTCAGGCTTTGAGCACAGGAAAGGACACAACTGAATGTGGTTTAGTCCTGGTTCAGTCCTAGTTCAGTCCTGGTTTAGTGCAGTTCTTGTGGCGTGTACCTGGACTGTTATGGTCAGTGTTCAGATATGATTTAGTTCTGGTTTAGTCCTGGTGTGGACTTGGTGATGGTTAAGGTTCACATTATAGTCCCAGTAGGGAAATGTGTCGTCTGGATTTGACCCATTCTTTGGTGTCTCTGGGTTAAACCTGTCCGGAGCAGTGGAACCCATCTCCAGATCTTGAGCTAGTCTTGGTCAGGACTATCTTAGCTGAAGAATTTGACCTAGGGTAAGGTATGTACACGTCTCGACCTCTAGGTTTGTAGGAGCTGAGAAAATAGCAATAACCTATGACACAAGTACTTGTAGTTAAATGTAAACTTTTAGTTGAAAATATAAAATAAGTGCACAATACAATTACAATTACAACCTATGGGCCCAAAATAACTAAAAAATAAAGTGTCTTTTTAAGGATGTTCCTCCCAGAAGTGTTGCCTTGCAACTTCAGATTTAAGTCAATAAGTCAAGGGAATAGTCAAGTCATGGAATGTGTCCAAAGTAGGTTCTTTTTGGTGTTGATCAGTGGAACAGACACAATCCTACCACAGGGTCAGCTGTATAGGTGGTAGAGGCTCACGATTCGACTTGGAGGCTCGCCATCAAATGTCTTCTCAGCAACTTCGTTGGATACCACTTTTCCACGTAGTCAAAAACCTGACCAAGAAGATAACTCAGGGGTGATTCAGCAAAATAAAAGTACTTCAACGACGGTCCTCTCACCTCTTTTTCTTTGTTTTTAACCAACATGTGAGAGAAAAAGGGACATGCTCTGTGCGTGTGTATCAATCAGCAAAGTTGAGCTAACTGTACACTACTACTTCCTGTATCCCGTCAAAATAAACTGTCGGTTTTCAAATTAAAAACAGGTACATATGAAAATGTGAAATAAAACAGTCTTTCAATGTAAATAAAATATTACTTGGCCTCTAACCAGGCGGGTTACATGTGCATTGATGGAGGAAACCCACCCAGACACAGGCAGAACATGCAAACTCCACACAGAGATACAAACTCCAAACAGAGAGGCTTGGGTGACTCGTGATCAAAACAGGAACCTTGGTGGGGCCTAGACCAATAGTTCAGGTCTTGGTTTAGTTCTGGTTTAGTCCTGGGTTAGACAGCTCACAGAGGTCCCACTTTAACCTGAAGAGCTGGGGAGAAACAATCTGGTACAAAAAACTAAATATAAGACTGTACTCAAGTTTTATCTGTGTACCTCTGTTGAACTCATCTGATTTGTGCTGTGGCTCAGACACAGCTGTTCTCTGATAAATGATGCTTTAGTCCTGGTTTAGTGCAGTTCTTATGGATACACCTGGACTGCACTGTCTAGGTGTCTAGACCTGGTTTAGTCCTGATTTAGTCTTGGTTTAGTGCTGGTTTAGTCCTAGCTTAGTCTTGGTTGAATCCTGATAAGCAATATGCATATTACATGTCTATATTAGATGAAAAGTCTGGTACAGCCCCTTTAATCAAACAGCCTATAAAAGTGCACTCCCTCTGGGTTTATCTGTATCTCTGTTGGACTGATCTGATTGGTGCTTTGGCTCAGACACAGCTCTTCTCTGTGATAAATAACAACGTGGGACACACAACAAAAGCTCAAACATTACATCAGCACTTCCAAAGGTTAGGGGCAGCCTTCGCACTGCGCTGCTGCAATCAGGTCCACTGTCCTAGGACAAAGAGAGTGCCTGTGCCTGCCTCTGAGCTCCGGCCTGGAGGAGACATCCCAGAGAGCGCGAGACCACGACGGACGGAGAGAGAGAGCGATGGAGGAGGGACAGAGAGAGGGAGGAGGAGGAGAAGAAAGGATCTGTTTGACTGATCTGAGAGAAGGCCATTGTGAAGAGATACAAGCAGATGGGGTCAAGAGGAGTCGAGGCAAACAAGGACACAAGATTGGAAATGTAAATGTATTGTTTTAGATCAAAAGCTGCACTATGAAATTTTTCTGGCAGAGGGTGGGCTGTTTGTTTGTCTCCATGGAGATATTATTGAGCTTGGAATGTTGCATACCGTGGTATTAAACATATATACTGATTTATTAAATTCTATGTGTTTTTATTGCAAAAGAAACTTTGAGAAACACATATTTCTACTATAAGCAGAGTTGCCTTTCCACAGATCTTACATTTGTAACCTGGTGCCTGCTTATCTCCATAGATACATCTATTGAATGTAGAAGCTACAGTGCAGAACTTTTTGGATGTCACAAAACAAAAAACCATGGAAACAAAAAGAAAAAAACATACTTTGGAACATTCTCCATGGAGATAATTTTATGCATTAGTGTGAAATATTACAGCTAAAGGAATAATATTTCCATGAAAACAAGCAGGCAGAGGCCCTCAGTATTTAGGTGCAAAATGAAAATTTTAGTCTATTATTGGCTAAAAAAATGACATATTGTGGCTTTAAATTTGTAATAGTTTTTATTCTCCCACAGGAATTTCCCCATTACAGGACACATATAGGTTTTCTTATTTTATTTAATGGCAGTCAAACCAATGAAATCTCCATGGAGACGAGCAGGAGGCGGAGCTGTTCATCACACACAAAGATGGCATCTCAGATTTACATTTTTAATATTTCACA
>KN491633.1:226-38481 GCA_000787155.1 Scartelaos histophorus | reverse complement strand
CTGAAAATGATCAGTTGGAATGAAACTTAATTTCAAAAGGAAGTACTAGTGAGTGGTTTTAGAAGCCAAATTCATTTATTCTTTGATCATGTAAACGTTTATTCTCAAAATAATCCTGATGGTTCATGCTCATTGTGTCGTCCTTCTGTTCCGGCTCCTCCAGTCGTCTCTTGGGACTTTCATCCACTGCTCTTTGGATTTGCGGGGAGCGAGATGTGGGAGTGGGCTGAGGTAGAGCGGCCGTCCACTCAGTTCGTCTTCTTCCTCCTTCTCGTTCTCAGCTCACAGACGTAAAGCGTGAGGATAGAATTCTCCAGCTGCTGCACAATTATCATCCGAACCACTGAGGAAAAAGTTTGGATCATATTTGTATCCGTGGAGTAACGACAAACGGAGATGACGGAAAAGCCGATAGCAGCTGAACTGTGTGTTTTCTTCTGTAGATGAAAATATGTTGGTGCTCCCCCTGCTGGCCAATCAGAACCCTTCCCCATCCCCAGACGTTGAGCAGAATTAAATTTAAAGTGTTTTCCCTGTAAACCTCAATTCAGAATTATTATTTCCATGTAAATTCGGAGGAGAATATTTTAATTGTGAACTATTTAATTCAGAACAATTAATTCAGAATTAAAAAACATCATGTAAACGTGGTCATTGTGTATAATAATGCACAGATTTTAACAGTATATTGAGAATAAGAATGAAAATAGTAGTACATACACCAGTCTATAGGGCTAACAGTGGGAAGAGAAAGAGGTGGTGGAGCCTACTTCTGTTTGATAATGAGTTGTTCAGATCAATCCGAAGTTCATCTATTCAGTGCCCAAGGACTGCAGACGGAAAGTAGCTTGTAGCAAAATCTCTCGCAGAGCAGCTTTTCTCTCTGAGATTAATGTTTTCTGTGCACGGTCCTTGTTTTAAATAAATAAATAAATGTTGTCTATTTTCCCATAATGCATTTTTCTCCTATAGGGACATAAAAAAACAGGCAGTTCAAGTAGAACCTATACTGAACTTTGCAATGTTGTATGTTTGTGTCTGTGCGTGTACTGGAGTAAAACTTTGATAACAATCCCTCCAAAAAAACAACAAAAACAAAAAAACACATTTTGACAAATAATAAAGAAGTATTCCCTGAGTTATACTTTTTTTTATGATTGTGGGAAATTTGTGTGTGTGTGAGACCTCATGGTGATCACATGACCTCAGCACGCGCTCTCATTGGTCAGATACTGAAAGCCTGTGTGATTGGTAGAACCTCTGCTGTGACATTATCGATCTGTTTTCACTTGGATCAGAACCAGACTTGGGACTGGGTCTGATCCCACTGGGACCTGGTCTTAAACCGGTTTAGGGCCAAGTCTGGGGAGGGCAGGGCCAGAGGGGTCAAAGGGGGTGGGGTCAGAGGGGGTCAGGTGTAGGCAGGTCAGAGGGGTCAGGTGGAGGCAGGTCAGAGGGAGTCAAGTGGAGGCAGGTCAGAGGAGATTAGGTGAAGGTGGGTCAGAGGGGGTCAGGTGGAGGTGGGGACAGAGGGGGTCAGAATTTGCAGTTTAAAAATATTAAAAATAGACAGACACTAATCCATACTAAAATACTAAAAGCAGTATCGATATGGGATACTCATCCGAACACTTCACATTCACGGGACATTCTGAAGTATCGAATTTGTACATCTACTTTCATTCAAACCCGTCCAGTTACAAACAGTGTCCTGCAGAGAATAATGATCAAGATCGGATGAAGCCTGAAATGAGTTTTTCTGCTATGAAACGGGCGGAGAAAAGAACAATATTGTGTTCTCAGCTCAAATAGAGACAGCAGAAGGTATTTCAAAATTAGGTAAACACTCAATACCAATTAGTTTTGGTGTGTTTATTACGCTGACATGAGTGATTTAGCTGCAGTGAAGCTACAGCATCTGCGCATTAGTCAGAACACATAGAATTTTCACTATTTTGTCATTTTCACACCGTTTAAACTGTCAGTATCAGTAAACGTCATATTTATAGTAAAGTCTATTTTTCACAAGGACCTTTCTGATGATATAAGAAGGCGAAAAGTAAATCAGATGTCCAGATATTGCAGAATGAAGGCAAAATGTACCGATCTATTGTCTTTAAAATCACACTGATGCCACGTAAGGATCACTCATGTTTCATCGGATTAGTTTTAAGCTAATTTATTGTCTATAATTTCATTTAATGACCAAAAAATCTCCGAAAACGATTCAGTGCCAGTCATTACCCACTGAATCTCTGTTATACTTTCATCCGAGCTTTATTTTGGCACAATCGGACCAGAAAGAACTGTTTTATCTGGGACTACAGCTACTAATAAGCTGATTTGTGCTGTTAAACAAGTCCCTCTCAAAGAGCATTACAGTCACGAGCTCGTTTTGATCACACGCTCCAGAAAATGTTTAAATAATTGTGTCTTTTCTTGAGTTTTTAGACTATATTAAAACTTTTTGACAGCGCTCGCTCAAGAGTGCATTGTGTCACCATGGTAACTGCTCAACATTCCGCCAAAGAGCTTCATGCAGGACACCTTCAGCTTGTAAAATATCCAAAGGTAGGTTCTGATAACGGAACAACTTTATTCAAAATGAGAATAAAATGACTTCTCTTTCCTAGCATGTCCCAAAAGCACAGAACTCATCACAGCAGAAAGAGGCAAGTACGGACTAACACTTTTCTCCCCGTGATAATGAGAGCAGAGTGGTTAATTATCAGTGTTGAATAGTTCATGTGCTGTTCATTTGGGGACAGACGTGGAAAAGGCAGAGTAACCTTTAGACAGCAGCCGGTCAGCACCACAGGCTCCGCACTGACCCTTCGGAGATGTGAGGAGGTCGGGGTAGGTTAGCGTCCTCCGAGCTTGCTCTTTTAGAATATGAGCTAACAGGGCCTGTGGAAACTTTGACAAAATATCAAAGGACACATATTTTGCATTATGTTATTATTATGTGTTTGACGTTTAAACATCGCTGTACCTGATTTTTACTTGTTTACTTGAAGGTGCATTGTGTAACTTTTCTGGTGGAGGGTCCCTCAAATGCTTTTCTCCATGGAGATGTTATTGTTTTGTCTGGAATGTTTCATTTTATGGTGTTAAACCTTTCTAACTTCATGAAAACCAAAACTGACCAAATTACAGGTCAGATCTGTGGAGAGGTGACCCCGCTCACAGTCAGAATACCTGTTTAAACCATAAGTAAAGTAAGATAATGTGTTCAACGTGTCCCCAGATACAAGGTAAATCTAGCTTTAATGGTAACAATTTTAATGCTGATTTATTCTTAAAAGGACACTCTGGGATTTTGAACATAGGGTCTTTTTTATTGAGCCAGTGTTGTAGACGTGTGGAATGACTTTTTAAAATATTCCATCCAGTCCTTGTATTTGCAGAGGTCACTGGTGCTAGGCTAGTGCATGTCAATGGGCTTAGTTAGCCTGCAGCTAAAAATAGTCTTAGCCACTCCACAAAGAACCAATGGCAAATCTATTATTATGCCAGACAATATGTGTGTGGATAAAATAATTTTAGAAGTAAAACCAACCTTGCATTTGAAGGATTTATGTCTGAGCAGTAGCAGCGAAATGTGCTTCCTGACAATGGAGGACTGATATCAATGCTGCTGCTGCTGCTGCCGCTGCTGCTGAGAAAATAGTCCCTAAACAGGCGATGATTCATGCGATGCAAGATTAGTTTTATTTCAAACATTATTCTATCCACACAGACATTTACATCGACAGTCTGGCGTAATAATAGATTTGCTTCTGGTGTTTTCTGGAGTGGGTAAGACTGTTTTAGTGGCAGGCTAACGAAACCCATTGACATGCACTAGCCTAGCACCAGCGACCTCTGCAGATACAAGAACTGGATGGATTATTTTTAAAAGTGTCGCCACATGTCTACACCACTCTGGCTCACTAGGAAATGAGGTCTATGTCCAAAACACCTAAAAACTTATAAATATAACAATTATATGCTGATTTATTACCAAAACAATGATATGACTTGTGTTATAAAACCTCATAACACCCGCCTCATTTGGGTGTGTGCACGATGGTACGACATACCCAAATGTCACAGCTTATTAAAAAGAAAATCTTAGAATTTTAGAATTTTAAAGCTTTTACAGCTTAAAGAAACTAGAAGGCCTTTCTAGTTTCTGTAGATATGTGTATGAAGACTGAGTGCTTCCTAACCTACAGTACTGTTCAAAAGTGTCTAAAAATTGTATTTTTTGCCTCGGAAAAAAAAAAGGCCATAGCTTGGGGAGCTTTATGCTCGGCATTTGTTACACACTACACTCACTGTTCACTGTTGTTATGAGCGAAGTCGCATTTCCACAGAATTGACTTTTAACATGGTTCGGTTTAGTCTCCATAAACACAGAAAAGTTTAATACCATACTGTGAAATATTCCAGACAAAGTAAATAGCATCTCCATGGAGAAAGACATTTGACGAACGCTCAAAAGTTACACAATGTCCCTTTAAGGCACTGGCCCAGGTTCAGTTGTTGCAGTACCATGTTAAAACTGCAGGAGCACAACCTATATCCAGTTCCTTTAAGGTAACTAGTGTGATGTGATTTATTCAAGGCCTCCAGTTCTATGCTATATTCACAGTTGGCAGCGTTCTTCAAAAGCAGTGAATTCATTGAGAAAACTAGTAAGAAGGAAGAATCTGTGTACCAAAGAGCCACATGACTTTGAATAGGTGAATTATGCATACAGTGGAGTAGGCTAAACGCATTCTCAAGGTCAGGCTTCTTACTTCATACGATTTCTATTCAGTTTTTCACAGAACAAGATTAATGTGAGATTTTACTTGTCCAAGGTTTTTTAGTGTGCATATTTTAGTCAGGATGGGTGAAGTAGCGTAAAATTGTATTGAGGTAAGAGTACTGTTACTTCAAAATGATAATCAAGAAGGAGCACAAATACAGGTCCAATACATGTCTCAAGTAAGAGTAAAAAAGGATTTGGGGAAACTACTACTTCAGTTTAAATCATGTCTCATTGTCAAGGTAAAGCTTTTGTCATTTGTACTCTTACTCCAAGTGCGAAGAGGGACCAACAGTTTTACCCAAGTTACCCCCAATTTACACCAAAGCAGTAAGAGCACATAACACAGCAGCACAGCACAAGTAGGTCAGACATTTTACACCAGCAGTGTCATATGCAGGGAGATCTAATTTTGCTGTGTCAATGGAGCAAAACCAAGAAAATAAGCACGTGGTGTCAAAATAAACTTTCAGTGCCCTTTTAAAATGTGTTTTCTAAAACCACTACAGTTGCATAAACTTTGTATATCGCATCAGGAGCTCGGAATATCTCGAGATGGGTTACAGAAAGTTTACACCTGTGGAGGATAAATATAAAACACACCAGACAGCAACTTTACAAGAACAAGTTCTGAGGGAAAAGGCACATGGTGCAGACAGCCAAAGTGAAATGGTGAGAAGCTTCATTAATGCAGCACCACAGACACAGCTCGTTATCACTGCAAAGCATCGTCTCTCATGTTGTAAACTTTTGTTTTGTGAAAATAATTCAACCAAACAATGAATACAAAAGCAATGTAAATTGTTTAGTGTTTGGTGCTGTCATAGTAATTAGCACTTCAGAGTGAGTGGAGCTCACATGTGTTGTTGTCAAGTTGTGATTTTCAAACTGCAGAGTGTTGTTTCCCTGTTCACACAGGTGTTGCCAAAGCTGTAGCAGTGATGTGCCCCCCTGGACAGTGGAGTACACTATGGCAGTAGCTTTGAGGATCCATGTGGTGCCCCACAAGCCCTGTGCCCTGTGCACTGTGCACTGTGTGTCATGTGGATAATGGGAGCTATGGTACTGGGTGTTGTGTAGAAGTCAGTGGCAGAAATGTGCTATATCTGTGGATCATTTTTTGAGTATGTTGGGAGCAGCAGTTGCTCAGTTACAGGCATTCACTCATTAACCAGAAATTTGACGGTTCAATCACCACTTGGCAAAAAAAAAAACAAATACCTTTGTGTTTACCTTCATGAGATAAAAGCTTTGTTGGGAGTTTTTTTCTTACAGGTGCACTGTGTAAGTTTTTGGTTGGGGGGGTCCATCGATGTTTTGTTTCTATGGAGATGTCATTGCTCTGCCTGGAATGTTCCACAGTATGACATTAAGAAGCTCTACCATACATTTTTTTTAAATTGCAGGCGGCTTTGTAGCTTAAAAATACCTAGAAAACCAGGCATTCTGTGCAGGGACGCTTCACTCTTCACAGATCTGACCTGCAACTTGATTTAGTCTCCATGATGATAGGAAGGTTTAATACCATACTGCCAATGATTCCAGACAAAGCAATAACATCTACAGGAAGAAAAGCATTGACCCTCCATCAGATAAGATACACAATGCACTTTTAAAGCAGAACAATCAGGCAAAATGGACTTTTCAGAGCTTCTAACCTATGTTGTTCCCCTCACCATTTACTTATCCAAAGTTGTATTTGGAATGAGTCGTGCATGTTTGAGCAATCTTTAATCTCTTATTTCATGACGCCATTTAGCAGACCGACCCCAGTTTTCACCGCCACCTGTACACGCCCCCTGGGACATACTTACTTCGTTCTCCAATTTTATTTTTAATCCATTGGAGGTATTCATGAATTTAAAATGTACCACAGCTCCCTGACCACAATGAAAAATTGGAAAACCACTAGCTCCACCTCCCACCAATTTCCAAGTGTCAGAACTTTTGATAAAATGCCCCATGTAATAATTACATTTATTTATTTTTGCATTTATTTTGTATTCAATATGTATTTGATTTTATGTTGTTGTCTTATATATGTTCAAATAAATATTAAAGCATAAGAAAATATATATGAAAATCTCCATATTCTAACATGATGATCCACAGTGGGCATAGATTATAGTTATACAGCAGACACAAGCACAAAGTCTTCTTTAAAATAGTTCTAGTTTTTAAGTTTTTGTTGGTTGTTGAATGGCAAATCAATAAGATGCCTGTGTGTCAGAATACAAAGAAGATTCCCATCGCGTTATAATGGAAAGTGTCAGTTACTATTACAGGTCTATACATCAAAAAGATCTGAGACGAGCCAACAGCATTTTGCATTAAGGCTTCTGTTGGCAGCTCACTTGTCTTCTGTTCAAAATATTAGTAACACGATCTATATATATGCAATAATCGACTTTCTGGAGCTTTCTTCCGTGTTATAATGTTCCCTCATCAAAAACAAAGAGGTTTTAGTTGGAGATGTAAAGAAAGTAGAAACAATTCCTAATAAATATACAAAAGCATGGTACAAAACCCATGACAAAACCATACGCAACAACTTCACAAACCTGATGCGATGTGCGGTAGTGTTACAGCAAATTTGGGGGGTGTCACTTCGTCACGATCTGCATGAAGATTACAGACAACTATACACCTATCTCATTAGAAATAAAAAAAAAAAAAACCTGAAAAAAAAATTCTAATCTTTTTGTAATGATTTTATTGACCATTTTGCTCCAATATTGCTGGTTCAATTGAATGTTGAAAAGAAAAAGAAATGAGATACCTTTGGATACATTTTATTGTTGGTTTAATTAGTGTTTTCATTGTTTAAAACTTGAGTAATTCTAATTGTTCAAAGAGACACGATCAGTTAACAATAAAATAGCCTCATTAATGTTCAATAATGGTCAAATCCACCTTTATTTTGTGATTTACAAATAATGTCTATGGAAGATTTGTGACTTTTAAAATATGAGCACCCAGAAAAAAAAAGTTTGGGATACACTGGCCACATTTACATGATGTTTTCAATTTCGAATTAAATGATTCTGAATAAAATAGATCAGATTTAAATTCTTCTTCTTCAAGTGTACATGGAAATAATATTACAAATTAAGGTTTACATGAAAAAACACGTTAAATTGGCTTTATTTAATTTCATTCAATGTCTGGGGCTCGGGAAGGGTTCTGATTGGACAGGGACACAAACGTATTTACATCTACTGGAAAAACACACAACCAGCTACTACCGGTGTTTTGCCTTTTCATTATCTGTAAATATTGTTTCGGTTCGAGACCAACGTTTGCGGATTTAAAGCGCTCATGTCAACGGGACAACTGTATTATAGCATTAAAACATATAGCATTAAATGTGTTGTGTTTTAGCAGTTAAGACCCCATAGAAGTGTAAAACCTGCCTCTTTAAATAAGATCACTTCATTTCACCCACCTTACCCATGGTGAACGCTGTGTGTTTTGTGAAGCCGCCGATTTCAGAATAATTGCGATGTTTTGATATATAAATCCAATGCATTATTAATAGTAACTGTCTACATGCAACATCTGGTTCGCTTGAAGTAGAAGAATGGAATTGGAAGGGCAAAACATCAATTATGTAAAAGCTGCTATTTTCAAAGAATAGAAAGAACTTAATCATATCTGCAGGAAGCACATATGTTCAAATCGGTTCATATTGTCAGAATTAAGTTTTTGGTACTTAGGGGAGTATACTCAGACTTTTATTCAAGTAAGAGTACTGTTACACTGTCTGAAAATGATTAAAAAAATACAATTTTAAGTGGGACTAAACTCCTAAACTCACATTTCAAGAACCACATTTCAGATAGAGGAGGGAAGTGGTCTGGAGGACTGGACTTACCCTGCCTTATCCTTCCGACTCGGACTCGGATATGATCTCACATCCGAGTTTATGGTGCGTTAGATTTGGTTTAAGCTTGGACGTGACATCATATCCGAGTCCGAGGTGGAAGGATAATTGAACTCAAAGTAAAGGAGTGTGGAGTGGGCGGGGTCTGGAGCTATAAGGAATAGTGTGATTGGCTGAACAGGTATCCACACTTCAGACTTGACGCTTAAGCAAAATCTGAAAAATGACGGCCGACCAACTGCCACAACAATTGAACGTGGACCGGGGAACTACTACTTTGAAAGAGAGCAGACATTAGACCTCACACAGTTTCACTTTTCCTCAGACGCAACGGGACATTGCTGTGCCCAGTAGTGCCTGTAGGGGGCGAGGCTGAGAGGGGCTCCTCACAAACCGCCTGTAAACACCAGTGTCTGAGCTTGTCACGTAATAACCTGCATCTGACTCACCGGCCATTAGTTTAACCCGGAAATTCAAATGTACTGGCCGTATTTTACTAAAAAGATGTCGTTACATACGTAATAACCTGCATCTGACTCACCGGCCACTAGTTTAACCCGGAAATTCAAAGTTGACTAAAAAGATGCTGTTACATATATGAGTTTTGACCCAAAAGTCAAATTTGTAACTATAAATATGCACTAAAATGCCAAAATTAGGCCAGGAATAGGTCTACACTTGTATTTTAGACCCATTTCCATAGCTAAACAGTAGAAAAAAGTGTTCCTTTAATCAGCGTAGTCCTCTAATGTCACGTAGTACTTGGAATTGCAAGAACAGATCAGATTTAGACTTTTTTGTTGTAATTTTGTTTCAGGATTGAAGAGAGGTGGATTTAGTCTTAAAGGAGTGTTCTGTAACTTTTCTGGTGGAGAGTCCATCAAAGGCTTTTCTCCAAGGAGACCAAACCAGACCACGTTACAGGTTAGATCTGTGGAGAGGCAACCCCGCTCACAGTCAGAATAGCTGTTTTTCAAGGTATTTATGTTTAAGGCAGAGCTGCTTAATGTCATACTGTGGAACATTCTAACTAGAGTAAAGACATATCCATAGAAACAAGCACCAGAAAAGTTACAAAATGCTCCTATTTTAATTCAAAGTGTATTACCCACCCATCACTCAGAATACATACACACATAAACAAGGTGGGCGAAGAGTCTTGCCCAAGGGCCGAGCTGCACCAAGCCTGCGGTGTTTTTCGATTCCCTCCGAGCCCTCTGTCTGCCGCGGTTGGTGAATAAATCGTTTGTCGACAGAATGATAAAATAATACAAAGAAATCATGGGGGACTCAGTCATTTTTGTAAACACAGCGGGTTTGTGTACGCTGTCACAAACGCATTTGTCATTCTCCACAAAGGCAATTACATTTACACCAATAACATTTCGCACAGACTCCACCAAGAACTCCATGTACGGAAGAAGCCGGAAAGCCTGTCTGCCCAGATGCCCTACCTGGTTTGATCGTTTCCTTTAATCGGGAACTCAAAACTGCAATTTAAAGGCACATAGCTGATTTTTATTATTGTGAAACATCTTTGTTTTTCGGTGCGAACGCAAACAAAAAACCTGACTTTAGGTGATTATTCATAACTCAAACAGCCAGAGAAGTCAAATACCTTGGCCTCATTCTGGATGGAAATGTCACATTTATTAGACACACAAAATACTTAGTGAGAAAGATTAAAGCAAATTCAATTACTTTTGTTTAATGCAAAAAGATATTTCGCTCCAGACTTCAAAACTATTTATGAACGCAATGATCTTCTCGCGTCAGTCCTATTGTCTGCTCAACCACACTGAAACCTCTTTGTTCATTATAAAAACTGACTCTTAAGGTTCTTGACAAAAAGCCCAGACACTGGCATCACTGTGAAATTTAAAAAAAAACATAACTTTGAAAATGTTACCAACTCTAATAATCTTAAATCATTTTTTAAGTGTTTCAACTCTGATGTAGCACTGAATTCAGAATTTGCCAGTACACACAGAGCTCACACCAGAGGTGCTACTAGTGGCAACTGTAACTGAGAATTGTCTCGATGTCCAGGACTCTTGGTCAGTCTCTTTCTCTGCCAAAGGGGTCAGACTGTGAAACTGCAACCAGCTGATTTCAAATTGGAAACCGAGAGCAACAAATTTAAACATACATTAAAATGATTTATTTTTTCCTACCACAATCCTCTCACTGAAAATGTCTTATCTGTTTGTAACTAATGTGTCTCATCTGTTTTTATGCATGTATCTTTGTATCTTTTTATGTATTTTTTCTCCAGACAGGTGTTGAAATCTAACACTTGTGCTAAAACACTCAATAAAAAGACTAAATATATTATCAGAAGTGCCTTTAATTTAGACGGTGACGGTGTTTTTAGGGCTTAAAAATGCAAAAATCTGAAACAAAAAATCTGAAACAGAGAGGAAAAGTTGAATCCGCTCTGCTTTAGCGTTTCCGTCGACACTGCCCAAGACGCAATAGATCTGCTCACGTCATGTACACGTTTACATCACATACATACAGTACAATAGTGTATCACAGCGCCCCCTAGCTGCCTGCTATGCACCCAGGCAATTCCCACACACTTTTGCTTCACCGTATACAGCAGATTTCCTAACAAAAATACCTGTCTAAACGCGGAATAAAAAGTGAATCCACTACACCACTTTTACGTTTTCTGTTCAGACATAAACGTAGCCTCATAAAGATTTTAAAAATTTTCATTTTAAACGGTTTGCAGTGATCCAAAATTATCCCTCACTTAGCTTACGCATTCAGAGCATCCTAATTATTCATCACAATGACTTTATGAGCGCGTTTCACAACTTTTAGAAGCCAAAGCGAAGTTTTGTTACGACGGTAACACAAACAGCACAACAACTAGCATGCTAACCACTCACGTCCTGCTTATCATACATTAAAACCAGACGGCACACAGTGGTTTTATTTTGACCTCTTATACAACATATTTGGAGTATTGGGGTAAAATAAATGTTCTTCATAGTATAGCCTTTTTGTATATATTTTTTTTTCTGGATCAGTTTCCTGCGACTGATCCAAGGCCAGTGTCAGATTAGAGTCAGTTTGGTGTGTGAAATGAAAATCTGTTTTTCTGTCCCCACACAACTCAAAATGCAAATTCAGTTCAATCACAAGAGACGAATTAAATGTGAGGCAAGTTTTGTGATGAAGGGGAGAGAGATGAGAAGGAACTATTCTAGAGTTCAGGCACTGGAGGTGGCGGAGAAAAGGAGATGGAGAGGCTGATGGTTCTACTGCCACGGTCCAAATGAAGCAGAGGACAGTCATAGTCAAAAAAGACTGAACGAAGAGAAGTCTCTGGATTGAACAGTGGAACAAAGCAAAATGTCCTTTAAGGGACTCTAGGTGTGTAGTTTCTCAGGCTACTTGGAGATGTTATTGCTTTGGCTGTAATGTTCCACATGATGTTAAACTGTCGTCATGGAGACCAGGAGGTGACCGCATCCAGCCAAAGAACTGATTAACTGAATAGACCCTTTGAAATCTTACATCTCTAGAATGTTAAATGTAAAAAATCTGGAATGGAGCAAGCAGAGGCAAAATTAAGCATACGTCATATAT
Organism: Scartelaos histophorus; assembly: GCA_000787155.1. Classification (NCBI taxonomy): domain Eukaryota; kingdom Metazoa; phylum Chordata; class Actinopteri; order Gobiiformes; family Gobiidae; genus Scartelaos; species Scartelaos histophorus. The sequence continues at coordinate 26,203 of KN491633.1, read as the reverse complement.
TTGCAGTGCTTAAATGGCAAGATGATCTAAATGCTAATGGTTTTATGACAATATAACAAAAAATAATCAACAATTTGGAATTTCCAATTTAGAGATCTTATTTATTTTTGCTTCAGTGGTAAGAAAGATGGAAAAAATACAAATTTCCAACCCTAAAATAGTATTTAGGCTTCACAAAACGTATAATTTCTGATGAAATGTGTAATATATCTGTAGATGAAGTGAAAAACTGTTGTGGGCTCAACATTTCTGTGAGGATTTGATCAGTAAAACCTCAAAGTGTGGATTTTGCCTTTGCATAAATGCTTAGTGTCGGTCATAAACTCAATGTAAAACACAATTCTAAGTGTTTTTAAACTGGGCTCTGAATTATTCACATGGATCTGAGAGGTTTGCACTTCCCAAATTGTCCTTGATTTTTAATACGTTGTGATACTCTGAAGTTAATCCCAGTTTTCCCATTAAAATCACATGACGTTCCACTTCAGTTTGCCTCAGGTTTACAATTTTTCTAAGCGTCTGTTGATGCAAGATTGATAACATGGCTAACGTTCAACCAGAAAAAATACACAGTGAACTTTTCAAACTTGATTTCGATACTAAGGAATATCTAAATATTAATTTTGATACCACAATGATAATTAAAAAACATACTGATGCTTTTTTTGTCATTATATCTGTGTAATCTCTCACTGTTCCATGGGCGTATTCCAGTCTATGTCCTTATTGATCATTCTAAAGCTATTCAGGAAAGGTTCAATTTCTGCTCAAATGGGTATTTAGTTTTGATTCGCTTTTGTATCGATTAGCATGTGATTTTCGACACTCAGAAAAGCCCGGGGCCTTTCATAATGCACCCACTTCTAACTAGACTGCGCTTAGAAAGTCAAATAAAGACGCAACCGCTTCCTTTTAACATTCATCACAGTCTTGAAGTGCTTCCAGTGTTGCTTTGCGTTGCTAAATAGCCCAAGGACACATATTTCTGCCACATGTTTGGTACAGATGCATAAATCAACAGCGAGATTAGCGTTCACACCTCAGAGCAGATCACGTCCTGGGCATGTAGCTCGGGTGCGTTACTCACATTGCCGGCCTGTCGTACGCGGCGCTTGGCGTGCCGAGGCCGGCGTCTGATTGGTCCTGTCACGGCGCCGCTCTCTGCCGAGGAGGCACGTCTGATACAAAGATGTTTTTAGTCCTCTTTGTTTACTGTGCTCACCGCAGAAACCAGTCGCGTTGGATTATTTATGGATGCAGCGTTGCCAGAGAGAGTTTCCCTATCTGTTCTATTTTAAGTTTTGTTGTGCATATGTCTAGGGATGCAACGGGAGCTATGATACTGTGACATGGCAACAAAAATATATAGTTTTATTTCATATATAACAGGGCATTGAATTGACAGTGGACCTGCCTTGTGTTTGGCCATGACAGCAGTACAGTCTGTAGAAACATAAGGCAGGGGTGAGGGGGCTTCTGCTTTGTGTAAAAACATGCAGCCTTGATGGAATGACAGAATAACAGAAAATGGCTCCAAACTCTTTTCAAAATGGCCAATCCGTGCCTAAATAAATAAAAGTATGTCATGTCCAAAAATAAAATAACTCTAGTCATTAGAAATGGACGATATATTGGGCGATAATGTGTTTGGGTTAACCAGATGTATAAAGAACATGTATAAAGTTTAATCTGAACACGTAAGAGGATTTAACTCTTTATCTCTTATACATTTTGTAGTAAAACAGTGCAAATAGTCCATTAAAATGACAGAATTTAGAGAAAATAATCAAAATAAATCATCAAAATCTACCGTCTTTATCAGTTTCTTTGGATTTGAAACAATCAACACAATTAGCTTCGTTAGTCAAGAATTTATTTTTCCGGTGTAAGATCAAGTGTGGGGTCAGTTGTACTGGATCATCTAAAAGGTTGTTGGAGAAATGATTGGGTTTTAGGAGGGTCTTGAGCAAGACTCAATCCAGTCCACTTTATAGCACATTTCACAGTTTCCAAAGTGTGGGGGCAGAGGGTTCCAGAGTTCGGAGCCGACCTCAGAAAAGACCCTGTCCCCTGGTTTTAAGGCTCGTTTTAGACACCACGAGTTGGAGTTGGCCCTTAGACCTCAGAGCTCGCATGGGGATGTAAACTTGGAGGAGGTCTGCAACATATTGAGGGGCCAGTCCTTTCAAAGTTTTAAAAACAACCAGATGAGAAAAAGAAAATAGCCCTGACCCTATGACTAAGCAATGACAAAGTGAGGTTGTCTTACAAAAAAAAGTCATTTAAAAACACCTCTAAAATAAAAGCAGTGCAGTTTTAGTCCATGCATGGGGTAAAATGATAAAATATATTTATTTTGTAATTCCATATGAGCTTAAACGGGCCGTTCAGGGTCGACCAAAGAGTCGTCTGTGGACCAGGAGCTGCACATTGTCCAGGTCTGGTCTGGTGAGCTCCTGCATTCAAACAGAAAGTAACAGACAGTATCTCGAAAAAAACAAAAAAGAAGATATATGAACAAAGCGTGAGGAGTGTATTCAAAATATGCAACTAAATGTGGTGGAGGTTTAAGTTTTGTGAATAATAAGTGCAGAAATACCACTTTGTTCTCTTACACTTATATCTTCAAACCAACAATTTTAAAAAAAGGAAGTTTGCAGTTTGCGTTTTACTTGGGAAGGAGTGAGTGGTATTGAGTATTTTAAAGGTACAGTGTAACTTTTTGGTTGGGAGTCCTCCACTTGCTCATTTCTTAGGATATGTAACTGCTCTGCCTGGAATGTTCCACAGTATGACTTTAAACAGCTCTACTTTACATTTATTCAATTACAGGTGGGTTTACAGCTCAAAAATATGTAGAAAAACAACATTCTGACTGTGAACCGGGTCGCCTCTCCACAGATCTAAAGGCTTAATGCCATACAGTGGAACATTCCAGACCCTCTAGCAGAAAAGTTACACAATGCACCTTTAAGAATTGCCATTTAACTTATCTTCTCCTCTTGCCGTAACCACTACACAACACAAAATCACATCAGCATGTTAACTCGTGTCCGCACATGTACCGCTATGGATTTCCCCTCCTTTTCCTTATACTCGGCCTTTTATCGATCGCATAAAACATTAAATAAAATCCTGGTTTTCCGTTTAATATTTGAAGTGGATAGAAGCGATGAGATGCACAGATCTTGACGTGTTTCCTCTGACAGAATCCAATATCGGAGAGGCTAAAACATTTATTATTCATCTGAGTGTTTTTGAGTGACGCGTGACGGGGCGCTCGCTGCAGACCACGGACTTCTGTATTTTACTCTGAAAATAAAATCAAAAACTGTGCGCGCCCTCCTCTTTGTAGCGTTCAGAGGCTTTAGAGTCTTTTGCGTTGGGGCGTTCGTTCTCCGGAGAGTACAAAGACCTCAGGAGGCCTTGGATGGTGCACACAGTTAGACGGAGATTACTAGTAAAAGGAGTTCACTAGACGTCTGCCTTAGTTACATAACGGCGCACTACACATTCACAATCTCCAAAACTTTCTCCAGCTTAACAAAAATTAGGTTTTAGTCACTGGTCCTGAGGCCCAGAGACAGAAACTTTTTACCCAAACTACAGGCACAGTCTTCTAACCCAACTCCTCAAGTGAAAAACCTGGGTGTCATTTTTGACTCTGAGCTGACTTTTATTCCACACATTAAGAACATCACAAAAATAGGTTTTTATCATTTAAAGAACATACCCAGAGTCCGCCCCATTCTCTCTAGGGCCAACACAGAGACACTGATGCTTTTATCACCAGTCCAATAGATACTGGAATGCCCTGATCTCTGTACTTCCCAGGTTTCATTTCAGGTTTGCAATTATTACAAAATTCATCAGCACGTGTCCTGACTAAGACCAGGGGGCGGGACCACATTACACCGGTTTTAAAATGCATTAAACTGCATCGGCTCCCTGTCAGTTTCAGGATCGATTTTAAATTTTCTTTTACTGTTTTTTAAATGTCTTAATGGTCTTGGGCCTTCTGATCTTTCTGAATTTCTTTTACCCTACGAACCCTCATGGACCCTGTGTTCCTCCTGCAGCTCCTGGTCATTCCCAAAGTCTGGACACACACTCACAGAGAGGCGTCTTTCCAGTACTACGGCCCTTATCTGCTGTCAGAGCCAAAGAGAACACCCCTGTTTTTAAGAGCAGGCTCAAGACCCAACGTTTTAGCTTAGCTTTGGATTGAAATTTTTATACTTACAAGATTTATTATACATATTTTACTATATGTATTTATTTTAGACACTTTTAGCTTTAGTTCATATTCCTTTATAACTTTTAGGGTTTCCAGTGTTTCCTCTGTAGGAGCCTCTGTACCAGGAGCGGTGGTCGACTGGCTGCTGGGGTCGGTGTTGGGGCCTCATCTCTCCCCTGGGCCCTGTGGCGGTTCCTGGTGGTGGTGGACGACTCTCTGCTCCTGGTGTAAACCTCCTCTGAAAGTGCTTTCTCGACTGGTTCGCCTGTATCTGGTGTCACATTTTACAGTATATGTAGTTTTATATATTTTAGCGTGTGTGAAAGTGTCTGTGTGTGTGACTGTCTGGATGGTTTGGTTGTGTGGTGACAGGCAGCTGGGTAGGTGAGTAGGTGGGTGGAAGGAAATGTGGTATTGCTTTTAATCCCTGTAAAGCACTTTGTGTTACATTTTTGTATGAAAAGCACTTTTATAAATGTATAAAGTTTGATTGAATCATATCACTATCCAAGGTATCGAAAAGAATAAAACACCAAAATGAAAAGTCATATCTCATATCTCCCAGATCACCTACCACCTACTAGAACTATGACGTATGGATTTTAAAAACACAGAGGCGCAGTTTCAAATGCTACATAGAGGTTTGCTTGACAATTATATTTAAAGCTATTTTACGGTTTTTGGTTTTTGTATTGAGTATTCTTGTAGCTCACAACAAAACATCACTCTTTTTTTTTTATAGTTTTTGCCTCACAAAGTTGCGTTCAATAAAGCCGTCTAGAAGTCAATAGTGTAATCTCCATTAGGCTCGGGGAATATCAATACTTTTCTCACTTGCAAAAAGCTTGGAGAACTTAATTGGCAACTACAAAGCTCTGGTATGGGACGCAGAAACTAATTTTCAAAAACACGATGAGGGTTTCCTTCTTTTATGGATGATTCTGTCATGCATTATGATACCTGCCCATTATTTGACTCTCAAAAATTATTAAAAAAAAAAGTGCAAAAATACGAGACAATAGTATTTAAATGGACACTGCCTAAACCCCAGAACCTGCAGCCATCATGGATCAGTTCAGTGATTTTTCAGAATTTTCAGTGATTTTTTTTCCAGAAAATTCAGAATTCTGGAAGTTCTGTGTGTCCATATGCTGAGAATGAGATTTGTGATTGAAATACCTTTTTTTTTAAAGAGGGAAAACTATTCATTCTTTGCAGGGATGTCGCGCTGGGGGTGTTCTTCCTGTATGCCCATGACGAAATGTTCCAAAGTTACCATGATAACACACTGCCCATGTCTGCATTGTGATCAGTATAAGCGTGAATAATCCCAAAAAAGTGGGTGTGCCTAACTGAAAAAAAACAGAACAAAAATTGGCTAATGCTAGTTTGTTTATTTTTATGTGAGACTTATTTAACAGCACATATTGTCTCACCGATTGTAGTTCCAACTAAATCAGTTCTTTTTCGTCCGATTGTGTTTAAAAAAAAAGCTCAGATTGTCTAACATGAGTAACAGAGCTTCAGAAGGAACAGATCTTCCAATTAGCATCAAATCCCCAGAGAATGTTGATGGCATCAGCTGCAGAGTATCAAAAAAACCCAACTTTTTACTGTGTTTTATTACTGTTTCTACCATTATGAGAAACAAAGGACAGGTGGTTAAATGAGCACATATTCTTGAACTTCAATATTCACATTTTGCTTTAAAGGGAACATATTTCGCCCCGATGTGTTTTTGATGAGGTAACAACATTAAAACATGGCTTAAAGCTCACGAAAGTCCATTTTGCGTAATATAGGATCTTTTTGTCCGGCATCATAGACTTCCATTGCAATTCCCAACGCTCCACAGTCTGATCACTCCATTTTAACGCAATCATGCTTGAGGACGACCACTTAGCTCTGGCCGTTCGCATGTTAAACGCCCTCTGAAGATAATCCACTCACCGGCGTCCGACTAATGCATTTTGACATCACTGTTCTCCCCTCATTCATCTCCTCGGGTTCTTCTGCGACGCCGTGTCCCTGCTCCGACCTTGTTTAGCTCATCCAAACGCTCGCTCTTGAATAATGGCTACTCCTCAAAGCGCCAACTTTAATGTGGAATCAATAGATCACAAAGCGCAGTGATCGGAGCGCATTACGACCCGGGCACCTGAAAGGCCTCTTCGCGCTCTTTGAATTCTCTCCCGAGGCTTTTATTATGGCGGGATCGAAGGTGGCGCCGATTGACAGACTGACGGGATTTACAGTGCAAGGGCCAAATGATCTCTATTCTGTGGGAATGAGGGAGGGCCTATTACCCTGGAGAGACTTGGTACGTCATTAAAGAGAAATATTGGGGTGGTTTTGGAGAGCGAGGTGGAATGCAGTGACTGTAAATGGCCTAATTTGGAGATATATAGAGAGATTTGGGGTTTGGCACATAAGCATAATCACACGCTTTCAATAATATGGTAATAGGAAACTGAAGAAGCTTCAAGGGGCGGTGAAATGTGTTCATTCTAAAACTTTTGTCCTGTTGGAATTGAATTTTCTTTTGCAATGGAGCTTACGTGGACAGATGAGAGATGACGCAGACAATTTCTACGAGAGTTATGTACTTAAGGCCTTCTTATGAACATTTTTGGCATTCACAAAACTTTTTCTTAACTGAAAATGTTCTTCTGGAAGAATAAATCGTATGGACAGTCAGGAGCGCTCGTAAGAACAAAAATTCTACTGTTTTAGAATATTATTATTCTGATAATTTTTTGGCATTCACAAAACTTTTTCTTAACTGAAAATGTTCTTCTGGAAGAATAAATCCTATGGACAGTCAGGAGCGCTCATAAGAACAAAAATTCTACTGTTTTAGAATATTATTACTCTGATAATGCAACAAAAAAAAAAAATTCTTTCATGATTGTACGTTATATATTTTCTTAAATTCTTTCCTATAAATATATAACTATAAAAACATTTCTGAGGCGTTTTATAGAGCATGCGGTCTACTTGGTCATGGCCAAGAACACTCTTATGCAACTCCCTCCCGCAGGTCCATGATCACAGAAATGAACATGATAAAAGTGCGCGCCTATTTTAGTAGTGCTACATGACCTAAATATTCCCGCACTTATTGTGTTCATGTGAGTTTGGACACTTGAAATGACCACAGCTGTAGTCTGTAGAGACTCCACGTCATGTCAAACCCGTATTGGCCATATTTGGAAGTTCAAAGGGCGTTGCTAACCAAATACATATTCATTTTCTATCTTAATGAGCATGGAGGAGTTTGCACCTGATGAATTTGGTGCAACTCTCACTGAAGAAGGAACTTGGCTGCTTAAGAAAGCTTTGCTTATCTGGCGCAGAGTTCTCTCATCATTTACTTAAAGTGTAAGCTACATATTTTTATAAAGAAAAGATTCATGAACGAGGCCCAGTGAGGCTAATTTGAGTTCCATATTTGGAATTCCGAGCGCGTGTCATAGTAACCGAGAAGCCAATCAGCAGGGAGGGTGTTAGGACACTTAGCAATGCTGTCAATCAAACTTGTTGCTAACACTAGTGGGACCAATGGGGAAAGAAGGCGCCTGATTGGTCTGTTATTATGGTTAATATCTTGATTTACAGACCGCACGGGGTTCAAACAAACATTTTACATTCATGACGAGCCTGACAGCAGCATTTACATAAAGAGGGGCCGCCATTATTCAGAAATGAGTCAAACCGCCACCATGCTCACTTTCACTGCCTAGATATGTCCATCTATGTATTGACAGCCATTCCTTTGTGAAAGTATCCCAGGGCAGTTATGGCTACAGCTTGTTATGGGGCCTTTTGAGCGCGTTAGCCTGACACAATCCCGGCGTGGTCGCTTTTCCAGTCCTGACTAATCCTGTTCTGTTTATCTGCACCATTTGTACAAAGCTCCACTTGGCACAGATGCCTTATTCAAAATGATCACGATGACACATTTGCTCAAACTTATTCAGCGTTATTTTCCATTTTCCTCCATATCCAACTTTGAAATAAAAAAGCAACAAAAGCGGCATCGCTCTTATGCAGGCTGGAAGTACACTCGTGATGTATCGTTTGACTGGAAGCGCCGCTGAAGAGCCACTTTGGTCAAACTGTGTTTCATTGGCGAGGGGAGGTGTTGCGTCGGATCAGAGCCAGATGACAGTGCGAGTTATCGGCGGGCCCATTGAAAAGCACTGGATCCTTTTCTGAGAGCCGGTCAAGTGTTTTCATCTGCTGACTGACAACATCCACGAGCACTCCATCTAATCCAAGCCCAACCGAAGTGCTGCTTTCTGTCGCCACTTTCAAAAGGTGAACTCTCCAATCTCCAGAACTCAATTGTCCAAAGTATCGCAAATCAGATACTAATCAATACTAAAACTTGCATAGAAACCAGATACACGTTTGGACAAGTATCAACACTATAAAAGTCACATTCACAGGACAGAAACGAACCTTTCCTGAATAGTATTGTGACAACGAACAAAACACGCAAAGTCCAGCCAATGTGGATTTCAACCATGACAAATTTGTGATGTACGTAGAATTGTTGGCGCTTCATTAGGATTTGATTTGAATTTTGTAGGTATTTGAGTAAAATGTGTCTTGCCCCAGTACAGATATAGTTCCTATGAAGCTCTTGAGGTCAAAATAAGTCCGCTGTTCACTCTACGCATTTAATTATAAAGAGTTTTATTATCCAAGAATCAGGAATTGATTCTCAAAGTCTTTAAAGGTTCTTAGAAACTCATTATGGTGAATAAACATGATGCTTTGAATGCATAAGGAATAACTTTTGACCACTGCAAGCTGAAATAAAATGTAAACTAGTTTTGTTTTTCACATTTTTAAGACCAAAAATCAGTTAAAAGTTCAAGTTAAACTCTGGTAGGTGGTGACGTCAGTGGCCCACCAAAAATCTGTCCATTATCTGATTTCTAGAGTAATCAGATTATTAAAATATCATCATGTAAACTATTCTATCTAATCTCATTTCTTTTTTATTATTCACTAAGGACAGGACGAGACAATTTTCACAAGACAGAACATGAGATTAGGCCCACGAGAACCAGACAAGCTTTCAACATAATTTGGAATAAATAAGAATAATAAAGTAGTGCAATCCATTTCACAATTTTGGCTTCAATATTTGTGTTTATTTCATGTACAAAAATACTTAAGCAGTCATTGCAGTACTGCATTTTGGAACTACAGCTTCTCAAAATGCACAGGTTAAATCCATTATATTCCTACTTTGCCTTTCAAATAAAACAGTTACTTAGACATAAACTTTATTTATCCCCAATGGGAAATTCATGTTCCAGATTTGCTCTGTATTGTTCAAAAATTCCTTTGTGTTCAAAAAACTTTGTGTTTTTGAAGACCAGATTTCTCTTGTGCACGTAAACACACACCAAGAATCTGATCTAATTATCCGGTTTCTAGTGAGTATGTAAATGTGTCCGGTGATGCGATGAAGAAAAGGATTGAAAGATTTAATTTTAGAGTTGAAAGACATTGATACTCATCTCCCAGTATACATGCGCCCCCAGAGTATCCGGGATATTTAGACTGGTTGCTATGGTAACGATGGCACAGATACTAACAACAAAAATATCACAAACATGATACAGTTTCACAGCATCAGTTTAGTTGAAAAGAAACACAAACAGCCACAGAAGTTAGCTTGTTTTTAAAAGACGGCTTATTAACGAGAAGACTGCTTTTGTTTGGAAGTTTAAAATAGGAATACTTAAAAGTTCTGGTAGAAGTTTGAGTCGTTCGCACATGCTCAGTATTGCACCAGTGATACTATCAGAATATCCTAGTAAGACTATCCAAGTTTCTCATAACCATGGCACTGACCTATCCAGGATACGCATAAAACCCCATCACTCAATGAACATGAGTTGCAGAATAACTGTAGTTCGGTTTTTTGACATGAATCTGTATGTCGTCCCCGTCACAGTGTGGTGCATAAACACTGACTTACCCCTGACAGTGTCCCGTGAGGCGAGTTCTTGCCCGGTTTTGGTGCTGATGAAATTATCCGGCAAGTTGGCTGGGGTTGGGAAAGTATTCGTGTTTTTCTTCTCAAGAGTGACATATTTTCATCACAAAACCATTGTTGACAAAAAAGTCAGACCTCATATTGCACTATTTTCTCTCCGTTCGTATCACTATGAGCTAATGTGAGAGCTAATGTGAGAGCTAACGTGAGAGCTAACGAGAAAGAGCGGCTTCACCTTGCGGCAGCACAGTGATATGAACGGAGAGAAAATAGAGCCAAACGATTATGAGGTCTGACTTTTTCACGGTTTTGTCTCGCTTTATTTCACGCTTTATTTTTCACAACCCCAGTCAACTTGCCGGACTATTTTCATCAGCACCAAAACCGGGCAGGAACTCGACTCATGGGACGCTGTCTGGGGTAAGTCAGTGTTTATGCACCACACTGATGACGAGGACGACATACAGATTCATGTCAAAAAACCCAAACTATCCCTTTAAATAAGCAATCTTGCAATAGTTATAGTTTTTATCTTGACTTGAGTGCACAGCAGTTACACAGATTGTTAAGAATACACTTAATGGAACCTTTATTAATTAATCTTGAGTACTTAAGATTTTGGCATCAGTACAAAACAGCTTTCCTGAAGATATGAAACAACCTTCTACGCTGATAATGTTCAAATCCAGGCTTGAAACGCTTGTGTTTAGCTGTGCTTATGACTTGTGCATGTATTATAGAGCTCCTGCAGATGCCGAGTCACATTTGGAGGTTTTATGTCATTAAAGGAAATCGTAGACAATGATTTATCTGAAAATGCATCAGATGAAAAATGAGTGACCCTTACCTGGCACCTTTGTGATTTTACGGAGAATAGATTTGCCTTCTTTCTGCAATATCTGGACATCCGGTTTACTTTCACCTTCTTATATCATCCAAAAAGGTTCTTGGAGATATTTGTGAAAAATAGACTTTATTATAAAGCCCTGGACATAACATTTATTGATGCTGACAGTTTGAATTATGTGAAAATGATAGAATAGCGAAAATGCGATGTGCTCTGACTAATGTGCAGATGTTGTAGCTTCGTAGCGGCTAAATTACTCATGTCATTGTAATAAACACAAAAACTATTGATGTAACTTTAGCTTTTGGGGTCGTTTCTCTTCAGTCTACTCTCTCTGCCTCATTAATACATTCTTTAATAGACAATACACTAACTAGTTTTTGAATCATTGCGAGGCTATGGTTTAATCATTCAAATGAAACCAAATAAAGAAAAAAATCTTAGCGCAAAAAGACATTCATAGCTTAATTAATGTCCGGTTGATTAACGCTAGCTGCTTGCCCGCTTAGCTGCAGAAATCCACTTCTATGGGCAATCTGGAGTTTTATAAATCTGGTAAAAGCAGCATTCTTTCTTCTGTCTTTCATATTGTGTTCATCCCTTTGCGCAACTATAATCTGCAATTTCTTAAACTTCATAAAATTTGTTCTCTGAGGACCAGGCGTTAGTTCCCATGGGAGTTCTCAGCCGCGACCGCAGTCAGTGTGGGATTTGGAAGTGCATGCCGAGACTGTTCGATGACAACTACAGGAGCTCTATTGGGCCTGTATCAGTGTTTTTATTTGAATCGTAAGGCCCGACCACTTTGTCCTTTTGCTGCTGTGATACAAATACCCCTTTTCCACTAATGGTTCCAATGCTGTTTCAGAGTTAGTGCCAAATCTTGAACCAGTTCTTTGTTTTTCCACACAAATAAACCTGGCTCTGGCCCTGGAAAACAGGTTCCAATTCATCACCAACTAAACGCTGGTCCAGAAACAAGAACCGGTGCTTGGGGTGGGGTTATAGTGACATGCTGAACTATGAAATTTAGACATTTTTGGCCGCCATTTTTAAGTGACCAAGTAGGCTAAAAGTTTACTCTATAATTCAATAATTTCAACTACTACCGTTCCACTGTTACGGCTCAGCTATTCGTTCATTATTGACATAGAGTTAGCAAGTTAAAAGAGAAAAAAGAGTTAGAATTATTGACATAGAGTTAGCAAGTTAAAACAACTTTGTAACAACTAAGTTAACAACTAAGTAAACAACTAAGTTAAAACAAACATGTAAGACTTTTCTTTGGGAACACAATCTTTGCCGATGGCAGTGTTGAAGAGCTGCATGTCTTAGTCTTTGGATTGACAAGAACATTTTTAAAATGAATATCAACAGCATAGGTATGTAGCGATAGACCTACATTGCTGTCATTATCAGAGCCATGACAGCTGACAGCTGTTGGGTGGTTAGGTAGAGAGTCAGGGACGTAGCAACGTAGCACTTCTCTGGTGGAAAAACGAGCCGGTTCTTGGATAATCAGCAGGTAGCACCAGCACCAATCTGGCACCAGCACCAACCCAGAACCAGCACCTGGTTCACTGTGGTCAAAAAGAGGTAAGAGACTATTGGGATTCTGTCAGACAGTTGTTTCTTCATGTCTCTGCAGCTTTCCTCTTGAACATTTACCACAACTGAGGATCAAGTGTCTATGTACTAGTTGGTAGACAACAAAATGCTTTTAAAATGCATAGATATTTTACAGACTCAATTTATGTCTTATTTCGCAGCTGTTGCCATGTAGTTCAAGATGTAAAGAGGATTTATCTCAACAAAAATGCATTAAACCTGGGACAGGTCCTTTGATGTGTTATTCTGTAAAGCACTTTAAATGTCCTATATTACACAAAACTGACTCATCCAAGCTTTGAGCCATGTTAAAATGCTGTTACATCCTCAAAAACAGACCTGGAGTTGTGTTTTCATTAACACATTTGAGTTTTCCTTTATTATTATTTGTCTGTCTACTTCTCTAAAGCTCTGTTCCACCTTGTGATGTCATGAAGAGGTAGTTTTCAGCTACTTTTTTTGTTTTGCTCAGTAAAGATTGGTGATTCCAGGGCTGAAATTATCCAAATGATTCGAGTGAAGGTGTGTGGCCACAAGATGGAACAGTTTTTTTCAGTTTTAGAGAAGAACACTTCTTAAATATGCAGGGTTTGTGTGTTAAACATGTGTGAATAAAACAAAACACAACTCCAGATCTGTTGGTGATGATTAAATATTATAACAGATCAGAAAATAGTGTAATACGGGGCTCTTTAAACTAGGCCTACTTTGTGTTCACATTGTGCCACATAAACTGGCCTAGTTTTGCCTTATTGTCTCATCATTGCCTAGAAAGCGCTGTCAGTTCTAAGCTCTGAAATGTGGCTGCGGGACCTCGCCAATACTTTACATTTGGAGAGAATAAGATACCTGTCAGCGAATAAACTGTTTACTTCAGAAAGTGTGGCAACCCTTTATTGATTTTGTGCAGTGTGTGTTTATCTGTCCAACAGCACCTCTTTATTTCATATACCTGAGTCTCTGCAAGCTGGTACCAGGTTTGTTTTCAGTCCTGTGCAAGTGTTTTTGTCTTTAATCTTGAATTTTTGTTATTGTTTTGTCCTGAAAGTTTCACAGTATGGTATTAAACCTTTCAATCTTCATGGACACCAAACCGGACTAAGTTACAGGTCAGATCTTTGGAGAGGCGACCCCACTTACAGTCAGAATGCTTGTTTTTCTAGGTGTTTTTGAGCTATAAAAGCTTCAAAAAAATACAATAATACAAGTGACCAGATGCATCCCTGACGCATGTACTCAATGTAAATGAGAATGCGTGACATGTTTGTGCGAGTTGGTGTAAATGAAGCGTGAGTTCTGGGACTGGTGCATGTGTGAATGGGGTCACACACACATGCACCAGTGTGTGTTTTGACATTTTGCACGCAGCAATTTTCTGGGAACTACGTGTGAATGGGGCTTGAAATGCTGTCAAATTCTTCTGCACAGAGATAAAATGTCATAAATATCACAAATCATGATAGTGCAGTAGTGGTGAATCGCTCTCAAAGGTGTGTGTAACAAGTTAAAGCTGCTCTGGTCTGTGTCTGCTCAGCCCCTGCAGAGCCAACTGGCCTCTCCCACTCACAGCTAAACTACAGCATTATTCAAACAAGATCACGGCAAACAGAGAGAGAAGAGAGGACGACACTGTGTGCACCATGCAGGGCTCGCCCGTCCAGATGCCAAATACAGTATCTGTGTGAGTAAAACAGGTACAAAAAAGTCTGTAGCAAACCCCAGCCTCTGTGTCAGTGATATAGAATGAGATCATGTTTGACGAGGAGAAGTCTTATCTAAAGTTATGTTACGCTTTTTGTACGTTTTATGGGCCTATCCCCTCATCAGTCAGTTGTGATCATTTACTTGTGTGGCCACAGATGTCTAAGGGTGGACTGATGGAAGCATGGCTGCCAAACTGTGCCTGGGGCCCCAATGACTCACTCTCGCTGAAGTGAAGTGTCTCCATCCCCAATCACTTCATCATCTTTATTCTTTCTTGCTGACATATCGGTGTAATCCTTCATTCGTCTGGGTCCAGCTCCACATCGGAGGGTTTTAAAAACATCCACCATTTTGAGACATGACACAAAGTGTGCAGAGCAGACATAAGGACACTTTGCAGTGATTTTTTGTCTCAGGTAGGGAGCCTGTCACTCTACTGATGATGATAAATGAAAAAGTTTGTACAAACTCTGTGTTTGTGTCCTCTGCTACTTCTACAGTTTACAGCTATGACAAGGCATCAGATCCGGCCTCTGTTTGGGGCCCTGATAGGCTCTTGTTCAGTTTATAGAAAGCGACTAGCATGAAATTCCAACAGGACCATTTGAGGTTTTAGAGCTGCCACTCGACAAACAAACAGTGGTAACAGAATAAATGACCCCACAGACTTGAGGAGAGACGCCATGAATAATCTCTGAGGAGAAGCTCTACCTCCCCAAACCTGCCCAGAATCAAATCGGACTTAAAATCAGGCAGAAATATTTTAATGTAGAGTCCTGACCAAACTGATTTTGCATCTCTGATCAACAAATGGTGACTTTATCAGGTGCAGAGCAGGTTGGGCGTTCAGGGCATGTTATAAAAAATATTACAGACTTAAAAGTATAGATATCATAGAAGTTACTGGAACCCATTCCTAGTTGAGCGGGTTCAATGCAATTTCAAGCAGTAACTTCAACAGAAAAAGATCTACAGCCATGTTTAAAATGGACATAATTAAACAAAATACTAACACCAAACTGTCCTCCAAAGTTTCAAACGAGTGAATAAAAAATAATGCCTCTCATGATCACGGAGTCGATCCTCCCTCGGCATCTCAGCCCCAAATCACGGGTTTATTCAAATGTGGGAGAAAGCCGCTTTAATCAGGCGGACGTGATGCCAGAGCCCTGTTTTGGAGAATCACATGCAGACACAGCGAGACGGTCAGGGGCAGTGCCAGGCCTGGAAATCAGAAAAAAACACATTGTCTGCAGCGCCAGGAGCTAAACACTCTCCAACTGGCAGTAACTGATATTATATTTAGTGGACTCAGTTTCATATCGAAAGTTCCAAATCAACCATATTTAATCAGTCACTTCTGTGTATTTGGCAACAGTTTGGTAAATGTCTATACAGCGTTTTTCCACCTTCAACGCACTCGAAGCTCTTTACGTCAAGGAACCACTCACCCATTCAGTGTCTTGTCCAAGGACACAACAACAGCATTCATGTGTGGGAGCTGGAGTCACAGAGCCAGTCTTTGAATCAGTGGACTCGACAAGTAAAGTAAACACTCTACAAACTGAGCTACTGTCAGTACTGTAAGACTTTATATTTCATTTATAAAATGTTCAGGCTAACATTCACGTAATACGTTTTTGTCACCTGACTCCTCCCAGATGTCATCCCTCCACCACAAGGCTTGGATTTGTCAGTAAAAATCTGTAGTACTTAGTGTGTTAAAGAGGCTATTTGTAGCACAGCAAATTTCTCTGATCTGGTCCGAATTTTGAAGGCTTGGATTTGTCAGTAAAAATCTGTGGTACTTAGTGTGTTAAATGTGTATCTGGCCCTAATTTTGAAACTTATATCAGGTTATTCATCTTGTTTTCAGATTTATTATCGACTTACTAGTTCAGAGACTGCTTCATTCTAGTCTAGAGGGAGTTTATTTTAAGAGATCTTGTCAAGTAAAATGATCTTGCTGCATGGACAGATAATTTCACTACTTTAAAGTCATTTTATGATAGATTTAAAGGTTGTATAGAGCCTTTTTTGTTTCAAATTGACAATGATAGCATTATAGACAAGCAGCAGCCTTATAATTATGATGACCAAAACAAAAAGAATTAGAAAGCGATCATCATCAATAGAAAGCAAGGATACCTCATTATCTGTTGGCTGTTGTTTTGTCAATCAAACGCCCTAAACTTCTAGTGTAACTGAGACTCCGGCGCACTGGGGTTACGTGGTTTACGTTCGGCTCTTACACACTCCACAGACGCAAGATGGTTTATACTAAGCTCTTACACACTCCACAGACGCAAGATGGTGTTTACTAAACCAATGCAGTGGTTCTTCATCGCAGTTTGCACAAAGTTTGTTGCAATGACAAGAATCCACCACCAGTTCACTGCAAAAGAAAGTCCGTTTATGAGATCAATGAAAGAAGAGAAGAGGAAAAGGAGCAAAGCCAAACGAAGGAGATTCTATTCCTTCCAGCGATGGCGTCACTGAAGCAGACGAGAGTCTAAAGACTGACGCACTGGAGCTAAATTACTTCTACAACATGCACATATCTTGTATCTGAACACGTGATTTTCAGTGCAAAGAAAAAGTCTGTTTGCTGCTGCTTGTGGTATGTGTAGCTCGTTAGTTGTGTTTTCAAGTCCAAGTGAAGCGATGAAGAGAGAACTTGTTTTCTAGGATAAACTACTTCATTAAAAACATAAATGTAAATCTAAAGTAGCCAAGAGTTTGCACAGCATACATTACTCTCATGCAACAACTTTATTATAACTCTGAAGGTTGTTGCAGTCATAATAATTGTAAAGTATAACAGCACCAGGCGAACCAGCAGCACAGTGGCTGTAAAGGGTTTTGGCGTAAATAGGAGTGGAATAACGCCTTACACAACTGAGCCACGCAACAGAAAATGCTGTAATGTAAAATGTTATTATTATAGAAACACTATGCAAGTTTTCTGGTGGATGAGAGATGTTATTATGTTTCTCAATACAATTCAAAATATGGCATTAAAAGGATCTCTGTCCAAGGTCATATCTCTGGAGAGGCAAGCGTACAGTAATATCCTTATTTTCTAGGTATTTTTAGCAATATACAGTAAGATAGATACATTTAGCTCTGAACAGAAATGGGAAGATTAGTTGTTTTTAGTTACAGAATACTGAATACCTGCGTAAAAATGCGTTTTGTATCATATTCTCTGATGATAAAACTCTGACAATGAAACAAATGCATTTCACAGACTTTCATTGGGGAAGTGTCAGCCACCAAGATGTCACCTTTCACTATGAGGTCTAGATTATTGCGCACAAAACTGTGATATTTCATGAGTAAAAGCGTCGTATCTCAAGGGGGAGTTTCAGAGTAAACGGCCTTGGAGTTTGGGCTCATTTCTGCCGTCCATTTGAAAACAAACAAGCATGAGTCAGGCCGATGCGACGACTGCTGGCCCCGCCGATCAGCTGTCGCGCGAAGGTGACATTTCAACTGCGTTCCCCAGAGTAATGGGCACACTGGCATTTCCACTCGGTCAAATATACTGCCGGAAATAGGAGCCTGGCTTTTAAACGCTTTTACCACCTTTGCCTCGGTATTTCACGTAGGATAACTATAGACGCCACAGACATCGAGTCGGACGTGTGGAGGGGCAAGTCTGCTCGTAGTAAGAAAGTATGTGTTTCAAGGTATTTTTGAATAATTTAGGTTAAGATTAAAGTACATTTTATGGTTCCTGTACAGAAATGTGTCCTCTGCATTTAACCCATCCTTCAAGTCCACTGGGACAGCTGGGAGCAAAGTGGGACCCATGTTCAGGTCTTGAGCTAGTCTTGGTCAGGTCTACTATAGCTGAAGACCTCAGTGAAGTGGCCCTCATCAAGCACACACCTACACAAAAACTATGTCTATCGCTGTTTTGTGCTGCAAAAAGTTTTGTTTGTGCTGCTTTAGTTTGGGAGATATTAATCATTCTTTTATAGGTCAAATTAGGGTCAGCAAGCCCCCGAGTCTTTAGTAACTTTCTTTTGATTCATATTTTATATAATGATACAGACTTTTCCACAGCCTAAGATCGTTTATCTTCACTAGTTTTGTGGAGTTTGCTCATATCATTTCAGTAAAAATAATAATGAATAATTTTAGAAATATAGTTGCACAAATGTAAATTGTCACAGCACAAAAGAGCCCAAACAAAATACAAACATTTCGTATAATTTTCTTTTAAGTGCAAGTGCTATTTAAGATTTTGAGGGGCTAGACGACATCACTGGCCGAAAATTAAATGTTTAATGTTAAATTAAATGTTAATGTCTTAAGAGTCATAATTGCACTTTTTGCAGCACAAAACAGCACAAACAAAGCACATTAGATTGGCACCATTTTGGGCTGTTTTAGAGCATTTTGAAGCTTCCTGAGGGGCTGGCAGGCCCCAATTTGATGTAAAAGAACTGTTAATAACTCCAAAAATAAAGCAGCACAAACAAAACTTTTTGCAGCATAAAACAGCACAAATGAAGTAGGTGTGTGTTTGATAGGGACCAACTTCACACAGGTTAGCTGGAGAATTTGACCTATTGTGTGTTTTTGGGTTGATGGGGAAAACTGGAATGTCCAGGCACATGGAGAATCACACCACTCCTCAGAAAGGCCCAGGAATCGAACCCTGAACCTTTGTTGTGAAACATGTGTGCTACTCACTGTGTCGCAACTACAGCAACTTAAACAAACACAAGGCTAAATGAATGTCTGTTTATGGCAGAAATGTGACACAGTGGGGCTTTAAATAAAGTTTGGTTAAAGCAGTGTTTTTCCAGCACTGTGCCACACTAGTGTTGTGCCATGAGATATTGTCTGGTGTGTCTGGTGTGCCGTGGGAAATTATCCAGTTTCACCTAATTGGTCAAAAAAATATTTTTGAAAACAAATTAATTACTAACCGCAAATGAAATATTTTTTCTTCGTGTTTATTGGATTCCTACTCAAGACACTTTGATGAGAATGACTTTATATTGTTAAAACAGGCTACAGAGTTACATTTTTTCAACACTTTCTACTGGTGTTGTGCTTTGAGATTTTTTCAATTTAAAAAATGTGCCTCAGCTTAAATAAGACTGAGTAAAGGGAATACTATATTCACAAAACAAATTTCATTTTTGTTTTTGCGTTTGAGTTTCCCTCTATTTTGCACTAATTCAGTCCTTTCATATCTATCCCATAATCAGCACTAATGAAACTATTGCACATCGCATGAGGTTTGTCCAGTTGTGTACAGTTTTATATCGCACTTTTGCATATTTATTGATAATTGTCGTGTTGGAGCATGAGTGATCTATTCTACCCAAAAGGAGCGTTTGAATAGGGCCAGGGAGAAATTGCTCCAAAAATTTCATTTTACTTAATAATCCTGAATTAATAATCCTGTATTTCAGGCTCGAGTGCCCCAAAAATGTCTGTTTTCACCTACCCCCTTACCTCTGAGTCACACAAATAGGCTAATAAAATGTCTTGTAGAATTTTTCAAAAGGAGAAACAAGTAAAGTTACAGTGAAGTTTCTCTCTGAAGTTCAGTTCTGCAGTTCTGAACCGGAAATCCATTTTCCAGTTACCATTTTAGATCAATAATGTGGTTTACAATTAGCATAATGTAAAATAATGATCTATGTGAGTTATAGTTTAATTAAATTTTAGAAAAGTGTGTGTGCTTTCATTTGGTGTGAAATGATTTGAGAAAAATACTGAATTGTGATTTTTTTTTTAGATATGCAATTTATATTTTTACTATAGGATGCCGTTCCAAGTTCACATTTGAAACACGTCCAGGAAAGTTAATAAAAAAGAGCTGATTACAAGAAGCACATGTATTTCAGAGAATGTTTGCACAGATCAGTAGCGTAGGGAGTTTTCATGTGGAATAAGAATAAGGCAATTTAAATTTTTGTGAATGCATTTATGGTACTTCAAAAACTGCAGCTTTTGCCATTTGCTAACTGCATTCTAATGAATATACACAGTAAAAACACACAAACCAAATACATGTGTGCTGCTTTCTAAACTATATGATGAGTCAAGATGAGTAGAACAAGACACTCGATTTTTAAGGAAAATTACAGCACTAAGACCCCCCCTGTGGACCTGTGGAGCCGTGGAGCTGGAGGACGGGTGAGAAATGGACAGATGAGCATGAATACGAGGCTCAACGAAGGTCTGGGGAACGAGGAAGAAGCCTAATTGGGGTGGGACGTGCTGCAGGGGAGAGCGATTGGTCCAGAGAGCGTTCGCCTTCACATAGCAGCAGATATGATTGATGCCTGTGAACTTAGAGAGCTACAAGAGGGGCACTCATGTTCTGGACATGTAATAAACGAATGGTGCTAGCTTTGATTCCCCACACCATATGAATATATATTAGGTTTTTTTTTTTTTTCTCTCCTCTGTGGGTTTCATTTACTTTCATTTCATTTACATTTCCGTCAGTGTAAAACATGGTAATCCTCCATCTAGGTTCTCGAGATCCTGTCCCAAGATCTGCACATGGGTGTCTGGGTGTCAAAGACAAATGTCATTATGGTAGTTTCATTCATTCAGACAATAATGACTCTGTTGGTATTACCCTAAAAGCAAAGCAATAAAATGTCCATGCTGATAATCAGGGGTGGATTGGCACAGCTTTAAAATGACATTATTTAGAACAGTAACATAAAGCTTAAAGAAGACCAACTGTGCTTGTGTCTGCTCTGTCGTTATAATCTATGACAAATGTGGGTCAGTATGTTATAAGTTTACATCACAATATTCATCTAACATGTCAAAATAAATGAAACCAGTCTGCTGGGTTCCATGTTTGATAAGTGCGATGCCCACTGACAGGTCAGAGACGTCAGCATTAACATCATCACAACAAAGAACTGTGACACTACCAAATCCCACATGTATCACAATTCAGAAAATAAGCTTGGAGAATGAAGTAAGTGCATCGCAGTGGGTGTGTACCGGTGGGGGTGAAAACGGGGCTTGATTGGCAAAATGGCTTCTTGGAAATAGGGATTAAAGATTGTTGAAACCTGTATGAATCACTCCAGTTCCAGGTGAGGAAACGGTGAAGAGAAACAACGATAACGTGGTTGAAAGCTTTGAAAAATTGC
Source organism: Scartelaos histophorus (assembly GCA_000787155.1). Lineage (NCBI taxonomy): Eukaryota > Metazoa > Chordata > Actinopteri > Gobiiformes > Gobiidae > Scartelaos > Scartelaos histophorus. The sequence continues at coordinate 4,640 of KN491633.1, read as the reverse complement.
AGAACAGGTCTGCTTTAAATGCATATAAATGCAAAGCATAATTATTTACAGCAGGGGTTCTGGGACCCGTTATCAGTAAGAAAATGTCAAAGGACCCCCGTCAGTCTCCCTGTGACAGCAGAATCACGTTCAGACTTTCAAACCATGTTTAGAAGAAAGCTCAAGCTGGAATAAAGACTCATTTCCCAAAGTCCTTTTTAATTCATGTAGCTGTTTCCATCAAACACATTGTATGTTTGGGATCTCAGTGATCAATGTTATGGGGACATTTGGGGGACCCCAACACATGGTCCTTTTAAGAAGCACTGACCACACCACTTACTATAATGAGGTCTGTATCAGAAGCTGCAGTATTCTTGATCACAGACCTTCAGTGAAAGTTTTTGCTTTCATTTCCTGCAGTGGTGAGACGTGACAGCTCTGAGCTCAGTGTGATTCATTAGAGGAACAGACAGCTGAAGTGCAGCCCCGTGACAGGCTTTTACCAAACTCACCACTCTTTAAACATTGATGCCGTGACTAAATGTGTTTGCTAACTGGGATGTCTCAGAATGTGTGGTAACTCTGCATGTTTGAATAATAAGGCCGAGGTTTGTGTTTTATTTTAGATTATGATAGTTCCCAATAGCACTGATGTGTTTGGGTCTGTTTTTTAAATGAATAATATTGTTGAATCATATTATTTTGAAGTAACACACTGTTACATTGGTAAGCTGTTTCTCTTTTCTGTTTTATTGTTCCTTTATTGAAAATACCAAAACATCATATTTTGTGTGATTAGTCGCCTCATTTCCAAACATGAATATGATCCAAACAGGTGCAGGTGTCAGTGGTGTTGATGTCACAATATTAACATTGAATCAGAAAATAAAAATCATTTAAACGCTCAACAGAATGTCATTTTTTTGTCATGTGGCCGTAGTGAAATTTCTTTTCCATTAATAGTACTTGAATCTCATATCTCATAACTGCATACTAGTTTTAGTAGCGATAAGTATTTGATACCTCCATTTTGAGTAACAGTACTTTTACTTAAGTACACCTCACTCTACCCACCAGTGGAAATAACACTAATCTAATGATTTATTGTACAATCCATCTCTATCTTGGCCTTACCTGCTTCCCTGGGTGAGATTGGTTCCGCAGTGCGCCTATTGCCTCCCTGGTCAAGTACCATTATTTATCCCAGCACACCCCCCATCCCCCACCTCCCATCGAGACTGCGCTAATAACCCCGCCCGGCCCCTCCTCGGGATTCTGGGCGGTCAGGAGACGTGGGGGTCAGGGGGTCGCCGGTCCCGCGGGAGCATTGCATCTTTCCACCGTGATTGGATTCCAACGTCCCAGACTCCATCTCATTCCCTGACCGCGACCAGAGAGGGTGACAGGTGCGGCAGGAGCAAGCAGGTGACCACAGAGAAAGTATAAGGTATGGTAAAGCCGCGTGACTATCGAAATGTGTGCTGAGGTGTAATCTAAAGCACCTATACTACATTGTTTTCCATGTTTTTGAGCAAAATTCATCTTGCCTAGTGTTACTACTGCAAATACTAACATTTCAAAGTAGTTTTCTCATTAAATAATAGTACTTTGCTTTATATTCCTATGTGCCCTTATATTTGTGTAATCCCTCAGTGGTTTAGTTAGGTTCTATAATGGTCTACGGGCGTATACAGCGCAAAAATGCATGGCCACAACATTTAAATCGATCAGAAAATGACTTAAAAGTAGTGAAATTATCTGTCCATGCTTGCAGATCTGACTTGTAACGTGGTCTGGTTTGGTTTCCATGACGATACAAAGTTTAGGTTTAATACCATACTGTGAAACATTCCAGAGATAAAAAAATCTAGTGGAGAAAAGCGTTAAGTAACAAATTAAAAAAATGGACCTTTGCAAACCGTTTAAAACAAACTTAATTATATTCAGCCAAAATTAGGTAGAGCTTCCAAATTTAAAAACACAGTATTTAGACAATGTAATGGTCCAATGTGGTTTATTTGGTCTTCGGATAATTTATGTTATTACATTGTTTTTTCAGGCCAAGACTTTGTTTTCATACCTGACATTTTCAAACACTACACAGCAAAAAGTGTAAGGTTAAAATTGACTCTCACGGAATCAATTTTAACATTTTCTCAGGGTTTATATGAGTCCAATTTGTTTTAGAGTTAATTTAACATTTTTGGAAATGTTTATTAAGTAACACTGGACCAAAGTTCTTGTTTAACCCCGAAATCAGGAGTTATATTAACATTTTGAGAGTAATACTTTGTAGTTATCCTGATTTAGCTAAACAACACGAGTAAATGTTTTATTTTTGTACACTTTATTTTAGTTCATTTAAGAAATGATGCACAAAACTGTTCAAACTGGTCGTCTCTCACAGGAGTTTGAAGTGGTGGGTGGGAGATGCCAAATTAACACCAAGGGAGGTTGAATTAACTTCAACCATATCAAATCTGGCAAAAACCCCAACTCGAACCCCCATTTAACTTTCAAATTGTTAAAATAACACTTTTTGAGTTCAACTTTTTTGAGTTTTAACCCTCCAGTTTTTGCTGTGTAGGACGGCAGGAAGTCGAAACTGTCAGGTGGGAAAATAAACTCTTGGTGTGAAAAAAGAAGCTAATAACGTAGAAAATATAATGGTTTGAAATATGAACATGAATGGCAGAAATGGCTAGTATTCTTTCGCCCACCTTATGTGTGTGAACGTGTGGGGGACACTGTAACACCGTCGCAGATAATGGACCTTGTTACCACCAGATGAGAAGATTCAGCATATGCATTTATCACAATGGAACCACCGACACAAACATACTACACAATCAGCAACGCTTTCTTCCAACGGAATTTTAATGAAGGTCTAAAAAGAAACGTGTACATCTTTTTATTGATCCTGCTGCTTGGCCTTTAGACATTGTGTTGCAAAAATGGTGCACTGCGTTATCTGGAATGTTTCGCAGTATGCCTTCATGGAAACTAAAGTTACAGGTCAGATCTGAGGAGAGGCGAACCGCTCACAGTCCGAACGCTTGTGTTTCTAGGTATTTTTGAGCTCTAAAACCACCTGTAGTTGAATAAATGTAAAGTAGAGCTGTTTATTGTATATACTGTAGTAATCTAGAGAATTAACTGATTAAAAGTCGGTATTTGTGCTTCCTTCTCCTCGACTGTGAGGAGGAAATCCCGTCCACGGAGGAGATAAAGCGAGGAGAGGATCTAAACTCCTCACTGAGAGAGATAAAGTTTGATTATTTGATCTGATATCTGCTCCTGAAGCCTCCCTCGTGTTTACTCCTTCCTTCCGTGGTTTTCTAAGGAACGCCACTTAATAAGACACACTTGATTGACGGCCAGAAAATGGAGGATCGAGGAGAGGAATCAAGGGGAAAGAAGGAGAGAGAAATTAGACCTGTTTGAGGCTCTATGTTTTAAGCTGAAACTAAAACTTAAAGACCCGTATACTTTTTTATGATTTGACGTTCTGTTTCCTCATCACAAACGTACCTGGAGTTGTGTTTTGTTTCATTCACGCCTGTTTAACACACAAAACCTGTGTTTAAACGCGCTGTTCCACCTTGTGGCATCATGTGGTAAAACAGGAAGTGCATTTTTAAACTCCATACACCTTCACGATTCATGATTTGGAGAATTTAAGCTCTGAAATTGTCAAATTACAGAGCCTATATTGGCAGATGGCTCATGTTAACAATGTATAGTATCATTAGTGGCTATAAAAATAATAATAATTGGTTGAACTCCAAAAAATATGACATAACAATTTGGAAAAGTAGTTCAAAAAGTCTGAATTATGTATTAGAACAGACATTTTGGGCACCATACTCCTCCCTTAAAGGTGTATTTTGCAACTTTTAAGATGGAGGGACCACCGCCTACGCCCAAGCTACGTTACAGTTCAGATCTGTGGAGCGTCGACCCAAATCACAGATTAAATTACTGTGTTTTTGCGCAATAGAAACACCCGTAATGAATAAATGCTAAATGGATGTGTTTAATGTCACACCAAGGAGCTTTTCTGACAGACCCTCCACCAGAAAAGTTCCACAACGCGCCTTTAAACTACAGCGTGGGACTCTAGACCCATCCAGACAGTTGCCATGGAGGTGTGGAGATGTGAAGGCTGCAGCCATATTCTTCAAAGGCAGAATGAAAACGCTCGCTCCGATTGACATTATAGATCGGCGTCGGGAAGCACAGCGGAGCTCAAACATCCCCAAGGCAAACAGATGCAATCACCAGAACAGAGCCGCTCCTGCTGCTGCTGGAGGGGGGACGGGAGGAAGGGGGCGAGGGCCGGACCAGCGGGGAGGACGTGAAGTATAGAGTGAAGTATAGAGCTGGAGACGTACCAATTCTATACGTCAAAACAGGGTACAGGCAGTCACAC
>JACN01061325.1:0-14595 GCA_000787155.1 Scartelaos histophorus | reverse complement strand
GTCAGTGCCTCACCAGTCATGAACTTCTCCGCAGGTCACTGACCATTACACACATATTTAACATGAGAATAAAACACGCTGTGTCCAATTTCGTTTTAGATCTCGTATAATTCTTTATTTCGAAGTCTTTGTCTGTCTTGAACATACACGCCCAGAGCACAGGAACATTACAGAGGTCTGTTAAACACCACAGATCAGACAGTTTAAAGGAGGCGACGCTGCACCTTTTAGCGTAAACCACCTCCTCCTCCTCATGTACAAACCATCGTCTTTATATGGGCACAATGAAAATCCACAATACACCGTGTTAAGGGAACATTCAACCATTTTCTGAGTCACCCTCTTCTCCATCACCACCACAACCACAAAACATTAGTCCATGCATACATAGGTTTAGTGTACTGTTGTATATATGGTAAAAAATATATAGCCTTTAGAATAAATACTTCATATAATCATTTTAGAGCAAGACAATACTCATTATAATTTCACAATACGATATGTACAAGTATTTGGCTGCATTTACAACAGTTAGGAGAATATCTTTAACCCGAATGTGAAACAGACTGGATTTCAGGTCTTTGGTTGCGATCCGAAACCTTAAAAGTGCACTGTGGAACTTTTCTAGAGGTGGATTGTCTCCATGGAGATGTTATTGCTTTACCTATAATGTTTCATAGCATTGAACATCTCATTTATTTAGTTTGGGTGGGTTTTCAGTCGTAAAAACAGCTTTTTCACAGATGGCAGATTGTGGAATATTCATTAACATCTCCATGGAGACAAACATGTAGGGGATTCTTCACTAGAAAAGTTACATAGAGCAGCTTTAAACCTCTGGGTCACACTGAATTAAACATATGAAGGTGTTTTTTAAAAGACCTTATTTTACAGGCACGGAAGACCATCGCACCCCCAGCACATATTTAAATATCCTATCGCTAATGTCCATGGTGGAAGAAGTACTCCATTTTGTTACTTAAGTACAGATACCAGGGCAAAAAAAACCAACTATAAAAAATAAAAATCTACTTAAGTAAAAACTACGTAAGTACCCATTTAAAAATATGCTTAAAGAGTAAAAAGTAAAATTATTTCTTGGAGAGTTTGAGATCTACAATAAAGTTTCAAAAGTAGTGATTTCCTAGAGGGTTTTACATTTACATTTACATTTTACATTGTACATTTTTGTTTGTTCAAACTCTAAAAAATACTTTTACTCTTCAGTCCTGTTCAAAAATGTAGTAAAAAGTACAAATGATTCAAATTTAGTGAAGTAAAAGTAAGAAGTATCCAGTTTAAAATGTACTTAAGTTTAGTACAAATACCTAAAATGTTTACTTCAAGGTGCATTGCGTGACTTTTCTGGTGAAAGGTCCGTCATTGGTTTGCCTGGAATGTTTCACAGTGCGGCATTAAACCTTTCAATCTTCATGGAGACCAAAGCAGAGCAAGTTACAGGTCAGATCTGTGGAAAGGCGACCCGGCTCACAGTGAAAATGCCTGTTTTTTAAGGTATTTTTGAGCTATAAACCACCCGTAATTTAATAAATGTAAAGTAGAGCTGTTGAATGTTTAATTTAATTCCAATAATATGTCCCTAGAAACAAAAAAAAATGACAGACCTCCAAAAAAAAGTTACACAGTGCCCCTTTGTACAGTGTTTTACTACTTGTACTTCGTTACGTTCCACCACTGACAGGCAGCCACAGGATTTTCAAACATGTGCAGCTGTTCTGAGACTTTCCAGCTGTAGCGTATGGCCCTATTGACTTTATATAGAAGAATGATCTGTCGGGGACATTTCCGTTGAAGTGCAGTCGGTCCGTATACATATACATGTGTTAATATTAGCACCATATTAATAAATGAGCAGAGAGGAGAGAGGCTGCTGCAGAGCCACTCGTCCACTCACATCTGCACCACGTCTAAAAATAAAACCAGGTGGCTCGGATACAGCTGTGTCACAAACTGTTGAGGGGAGAATACAGAACATTTGAACCTCATTTTGTGTAGTATTTTGTTGCTAAGGTAATAGAGAACATTAAATGCGTATTATGTAACTTTTCTGTGTCTATCTGCTTGTTTCAGTGGAGATTGGGGCATTAAACCTTCTCATCTCATATCTGTTCACACTACCAGGCCAAGTTACAGGTCAGATCTGTGGAGAGGCGAGTCCGCACACAGTAGGAATTGTATTTTTTATGTAGTTAATTTTGATTTAATGCCAAAGCAATCTAAATGGACACAAGCAGAGTTAATCGTTCACCAGAAATGTTACAAAGCGCATTGTTCTGTTAATGTTGAAGTAGCTTAATGCCGACATTTTGTGGTGTTTAATTTGACACATTTCCAGCACCTTAAACTGTACAGGACTGCAGAGGTTTTAGCGACTTTAATCTGTCAGTGGATTCGTTTTTGGTCTTCAGACAGTGAAAAATATATTATGAGTGAGTGAAATAACTCAATTAGTCATCCAGTCCAATAACAGGATCGTGTTAAATACATAGACCAAAGCGTATTTCATAAAAACTTAGAGTCACTATGTAAGATTTTAGGTGGAAGGTCCTAAACCCTCTTTTCTCCATGGAATATTTCACACTATCTCCATGGAGACAAGCAGGTGACTGTGCTAAACCAAATGAAATGCCCGTAGTTAAATAAGAAAAGGATGGATGGATTTTAATGCCATATTGTGCAACTTTTCAGGCAAAGCAATATAATAAGACAGTGACGGTGATGGACCCTCTACCAGAAAAAATACGTAGTGTACCTTTAACAATAAAACAAAAATAGACAAAGTAGATTTTTATATTAAGCATAATTTCCTGATGTTTTGACACATGTTTTATTCTATCTTTTCTAAAACATACAATTTATATTCACTGGACGTTTTTGAACATATGTGGCAGTAAATAACGAGCGTTGCCCTTATTACTTATTCTGATATTCTGTGAAACTTGTCGTTCGTTTCGTTGTTCGCGACACTTCAGGTTGCAGTGTAAACATGTTGCTGTACTTTGAAGGATTTGTAGTAAACAGGAAATCAGACCCAAGTCCCAAAACTCCATTATCGCTGTGTATTTGCTGTAGGCATGTGAGGCATCAGATTAAGGCTTAAAAAAAGTGAAAACACAACTCAACCTGCCCAGATCACAACTGACAAGGTAGTATTCGATTCATATTGCTTTTTCTTACACAATCGCATCATTGCTTTCAGTTTACCACCCTGACAGTTTAATATAATAAAACCTCAAGACAAAAGTAGAATAGACTATATAGGTGGTGTCTGTCTTGTAGAATATGATGTTCAGAATTTTAGATGAAGGGAAACAGTCTTTTTACAGATTTATTAAAGAAATGTTATAATTATTTGACACTTGCCATATTAAGTTTATGGGTTAAAGTAATTTCAGCTGATCCCAATAATGTATTTAGTGTAATGATGGTGCCACGTTCTGAAGCTATTGCGTTAAAATCGTTGTACTTTTGTTCATTTGACAGAATTTGTTGAATTTTGGGCCATTTGTTTAGTAGTAGGCCCAGTATTAACAGAGACAAACTCAAACTCCATCACAGAAATTATTTTGTTCCCAGTAGTTTCAGAAAGTGATGCCATTATGCAACTCCAAAAATTGAAATACTTTAAGCCATGAGATAAATATGGCAAATCCCAAAGAAATAATGATAAGTTTATGGATCTTAAAACTCCTATATTACCAAAAATTGACTCATGTGAGCTTTAAATCATGTTATAACATCAGAAACACACCTGGAGCATTGTTTTATTTCATTTACATGTTTAGGTAAGGCTTTATTATCAGTCTGTCCACCTTATGATGTCATAGAGTGGAAAACCTTTTGTTGAGTAGAGTTTGGCAATTCCAGGGTTGAAATATAATTCTAGTGAAGGCAGATTAAAAGCGCAGTGAAGCACTTCCTTCTTGTTTTCTGTTTGAGAGAAGAGGGTTTGTGTGTGAATGAAACAAACCACAACTCCAGGTATGTTTGTGATGAAAATAGAGACATATGCTCCCTTTAAATTTGCATATTCCTTCCCTATAGAGTTATATAATGGCCCCTTCCCTCCATCTGATATTATGAGATCATCAAATGCTAAAATGTGAACACAACCTATTAAAATATGTATAGATATCTGAGAGTGATTTAATGCATTTTTTTAGACAAAATATCTTCTCATGTCTCTGTGTTAGTCTCATGCCTTAGTAGTTCATCTTGCTACATTATATTGGAATGTTTCACAGGCAGCCTGACATTCTTTGTGCATTTGTAGCAGTTGCATACATGATTGGGTTCAACAAGCAGGCGACAAGGCAGTACATGGGGATCTGGGGCCTCATTTATAAAACTTTACATGAAAATTCTATTAATTTTACTACAAATTTCCACAAACTTCCTCAAGTTCGCTCACTTCTCGTCTCCTTGTGCTTCCATTTCCTTCTGTCGCATCTCTGAAAACACCCAAAGTTTTCAGACTGGATCGCCAGTTTTCGTGTTAAAGCTGCACCGTGTAACTTTTCAGGTGCAGGTTCTGTCACCATGGAGATGTTGTTGCTTTGCTTGGATCTATTTCCTTGGAGAAAAGTACCATTTCAGTTTACGGGTCAAGTTTGTGGAGAGGTGAACTGCTTATAGTAGAATGTATATTTTTCAAAGTATTGGTTTATTGTAAAAAAGTAAATTATACGCTAAGTTTAATGCTATACTGTGGTACATTTCAGGGAAAGCAATCTCCATGGACACAACCATTAAGTCATCTTTCTAAACTTAATGTAGAGAATCATCCACATAACTTTTCCTGCTTTATAAATGAGACCCCTGAAGTGGATTGGATGGATCTGGGGTGATCATGAGGCCAGACAGTATTAGAACATACTGCGTCAGTACTACAGTGTGGCCAGCAGGGGGAGTCACCAGGGATTGGCATGCAGCACCGTCCATTCTCCATACATACGTTATATCAGTCTTCAGAAGACTCCACTGCCTTCACAAGACCAGTTTGTTTGTGCTATTGTTGTGTATAAAAATCATTCTTTGTTTAAACTTTACACCTCCATCTTATTTATTCACTTGTGTGTTTATTTTTTCATGTTTATAGGATGACAGTCGTGCTCTGCAAAGCCAAAGTGGAGGAAATCGTTTTAACGGTCTGTACCTGATTTATCTAGTGTACAACTTTTACTTCATACAGTAGTGTAAAAATCAGCTTTAGTGAACAAAGTGAGAGTGAAAGTGCCTATACATTTGAAAACAACAGTAGTGTAAAAATCAGCTTTAGTGAACAAAGTGAGAGTGAAAGATAGTGCCTATACATCTGAAAACGCCAAAATGAAACCATAAGGAAGCAGATGCCAAGTAGAAACAAATATTCTTCTATTCAAGCAGTAGTTTCTCTGTCATAGTTCACTTCAGTCAGAGAACTTCACTCATGGGTCAAAATCAGGTACAGACCCTTTAATTTCCCAAAAGGTTTATCTTACCCTGTGTATTCTCTGTAACAGGGTTGTGAGTTAGATTCTGGGTCTGACGAGTTTTTCTATACGCATTTACACATATATAAGTCATATATATTACTGTAAGTATTTTTGAATTGCCCATAGTACATAGTGTTTGTTTAATCCCTCAGTAGTTCAGGTAGGATCCATAGCAAAAGGGAAATTCAATTCTGTCAAAAAGTTTTCTGTCTTATCCCAAAACTTTAAAAGAAATTGGTCAAAACGTTTGATCGGGTTGGACCCAGCTTCCCACAACCTCTTTAATAAATAATAAAAACACGTCATTATCATTATCAGTATCATTCAAATTACTTTTCCATCCAAAATGAACTGTACTGAGGCAATGCAGAGCAGAGACTTATATATTTAACAATGGATTAAACTGGATATAGTGTATATTTCATTTCATTAAAACGTATGGCCAGAAATAATATACTTTTCTCTATATTTTCTCATTGATATATATAGTGCCTTGTTGACTCATATGATAGGATAATCTGATATTATTATTATTTACACAAACACAATACAAAAGTGCAGTAGAAAATACATTTGTGTGTTTGTATATGGTTAATCTGAACAAAACTCTAAATATACTACTTTATGATGGCTTATGTTCAATACAAAAAGAGTGATGTTGAAGTCGTTAAAGAAAAATAGAAATCATATTATATTTCATTTTCAAAAGGTAGATCATGTGCTTGGTTTGAAGAGCTTGATGGAAAAGCAGCAGTTTCATTTTTCATTTCCTCCGTTGTTTCTGCTCCACCAGAGACGGCGCTATAGATCCCAAAGCCCCATTCTTTGCAGCATATCTGTTCATTAGCATGTTGTATGGAAGAAAGAAATTATTGTTACATAAGTTGAGTCTTTCCATCCGCAGTATACTTATCCGTTGTTCCCTCTCCCTGCACTGAGCACATTTCGGTGGATTGTCCGGGTTTAGAGCAGGTCCGGACTTGACTTTCCATAGGATTTCAAAAGATCGATTATGTCTTGATGGGAGGCTCCTTCGGCTACTGCCAGGGCTGAGTGTCCATTCTGTGAGGTCAAAGAGAGAGAAAAAAAGACATTATTATTACACGTCCAATACAAATAGGCGTTGCAGTGACCACTGAGCTCCTGATGGTGGCAGTGTTGTGTTGGATTAGGAACGGTGCCTGCTGCATCTGCATTACCGTAACAGTCTGATCGATTTAGATACAGATTTAGACCCAAAAACTTTGAATGAAATATAAGGAAAATGTAATCAATGAAGAAGTCTATAGATAAATGCTATTTCCATCAAGATTTAAGTCCGTATAATGAAAAATCTACAAGCATATTCACAACTCCTTAATGAAAATTGTAATCTGGTTGCCTAAAAATAGTGTATCTTTATCTAAAAAATAACTTTATCGAAAAAAAAATAAACCCCATTTAGTAAAATCATGCATAATTTAAAGGTGCACTGTGTAACTTTTCTGGTCATTCACTTTCTTGTCTCCATAGAGATGTTATAGCTTTGGCTGCAATATTACCCAGTATAGCATTAAACATTTATCAAACATTTATTTCATTAAGGGTCTTTCAATTTAAAAAATTAAAAACCCCCATAGAAATCTGCATTCCCACAGTTATTGGAGTCACCTCTTCACAGATCTGACCTGTAACTTGGCCTGATGCCGTCTCCATGGAGATGAATAAGTCCTTTAAAATACTGTAGTGGAACTTTCCAGCTAAAAGCAACAAAACCGTCATACAAGCAGGTGGTGGACCCTTTAACGGTAAAGTTACGCAATGCACCTTTAAAGAGACACATTACGATATAACTGATATCTGTCTCCATGATGACGTAACTGATTTGCTAGGAATGCATTTTTATATATTCCATTGTAAATCTTTTTTTTATCATCAACATTTTTGGCAGTGCCTCTCCACAGATTTGACCTGTAACTTGGCCTGCTTGTCCCCATGGAGATTGACAGCTTTAATGCCATACTGTGGAAGATTTAAGCCCAAACAATTACATCACCATGGAGACAAGCAGGTGACAGATCCTTCAACAGAAAAGTGACACAGAGCACCTTTAATTCACTGCACACAAAATTAGCAAATCAGTGGAAAATCTTGGAGTTTTCGTTTCTCCCAAATGACTGGAAAAACTGAAATGCAGCACAGTTTCTGGTCTAACCAAGCTGAGCTTAAAATCAATACATGTCGTGTGAAATCTCCCCCTTCAAATTAAACAGAATGTGAAGAGCGTGTGTGTCTGCGATCACCGGTACCAGAAGTCAACTTATTTCTCTGCTATTTGTAGTTTGGGTTTTCAGATTTTGTACAGGTACGAGCAGTGTTCAGTGTAAAAGCCTTGACCCTTCAGCTAAGAACCACCAATGAATCTTTACCTGAGCTGATAGAGGATTTCAGGGGTCTCTACTAAAGAGGTATTTTTTGTTGCTGAGTTAGAACAAGGCAAGTTGGTAAAGGAAGGCTGGAATTTGAATTTGAAAATATGCAAAAGTATTTAGGCTGAGGCTAAATAATTACAAACTAATACACTCCATTCTGGGATTTGTGTAAAATTGTGTTATGTGTTTCCAATAGTAAACATGCATAAATCAAGTTCAATTCATCAAAAAAAATTAAAAATTAAAAATTAAAACTTTGCATGCAATGTCTTCTATAACTAACCTAATAATGCAGAATTATGCCATCTACAATTACAAACGAAATTTGTCTTCATGGAGATGTTTGTGGTGACAGAGCAGAGGTCTACCAACCCAAAGGTCAGAGGATCGATTCACACTTGGACCAAATTTTGTCATCGTGACCTTAGGCAAGACACTTCATCCGCATTGTATGAAAGTGTGTGGATGTGGGTGGTGGTCGGAGGGTGGTGCAGACTGGCAGCTGCACTTTTGTCAGTCTGAAGGCTACAGAAGCAGCTTGCCACCACTGAGTTTGGAGTGAATAATGGCTACAGCGTCGCGCTTTGGATTTGACAAGCCTGTAAAGCACATTTCAAGTGTGAAGCATTATTATTATTAGATGTTGCTGCTTTACCAAGAATATTTCACATTGGGGCATTAAACATATCCATCTCCCTGGCAGTAAGAAGCTATCAGCCAGGCCAAGTTACAGGTCAAATCTGTGGAGCAGCGATCCTGTTCACATTAAGAACATTCGAGCAAAGCAATAACCTTCATGCAGACAAACTGATGATGAACTCCAGCCCAAAAAAAAAAAAAAGTTATGAAAAATGTATCAAAAATAGATACACAAAAAGTAGGCACTGCAGCATAAAAGCTACTTAGTTCCACAGCCCACACATTTAATCAACTGAGAAATCATATTAGTATTGAAAACCTAATCAAATGTTTACGCACCACATCTCACAGTAAACAAACTCCAACTGTTTCCATCCTGACTTTAAATCACAAACCTTTCAGTAATTATTCCCATACGCCTTTCGCTATACCTCAGGATGTCCTACGCACTAAACACTGGTTAAGGTCCACGGCTGTAAATTTACCCAGCTGAATTCACACGCAACATGCAACAACGGCGTTAGCAACTTCCTCCCCACTTCCCCGCCGGGCGCCACGCTGTTTCTAATTTGTTCCTTCCATCAAACACCATACATTAGATCTTACTATAGCAGACACGCACAACCCTGAGCCAGCAAAACCACTTCACCCGGGTGCCTCGGAGTGGAAGTGGGATACAATAAGATTTCATTTGTACACGCCATTTACTTTTGGCTGTTTCCCAGTGCTACTCAAAATACTGTTGTGACAAAGTAAAGGTAAAGCAAACTAGCCGTTGGATTTATGAAGATTTATAGGTTGTAAAGATAACCGGCAATGGCTTCCTATAGATTAGACATGAGACGTTAAACAATAGAGTGAGATAAAAATGACGGTGAAGGTATATACTTATATTATTTACTTATATTACACAAAATTGACCCTTGGGAGTTTTAAGGCACGTTAGAATGTGGTTACCTCATCAAAAACATAACCTGGAGTCATGTTTTTTTTTTCATTCACACATGTTTGAGTAATCTTACATTATTAGTCTGTTTAAGTCTGTCTTTCTAGTAGTTGTAGTTTTCAAGTTAACAGCTTCGTTTTACCTTTAGTTCAGTAACAATTCCACGGCTGAAATGATCCAAATGATTGTGGTGAAGGTGTAAAAACACAGTGGAGCACTTCCTTTATCACCGCATGATGTCACCAGGTTTCATTTCGAGGAAGAACTCAGCCTAGACGTGCAGGATTTGTGCGTTAAACAAAACACAACTCCAGGTATGTTTTTGATGAGGAAATATTTCACAACATTATAACATCAGAAAATAGCATAATAGACTCTTTAAATAAATGCGTCTGGACCCGTGCCGAAGGTATAAGCTGATGTCATAAGCTAACATTACGAATCCACACATAATAGGGTGTTATTTTGGGAGATCAGAGTCTAATGAAAAGAGACAGCAGATTCATTCTCAATGGTGTTCTGTGATGTAGGGTTGTTTGGCTTCACTGCCTCCGTATACCCATAATGAACCAGACTAAGATTAAATAAGGTTTCTTTCAAATATTACTGCTAAAAATCTTATTTGCAGAAAACTAATTATGTATATATGCCATGGAATGCAGCTATTTTCATCCCTCTAAGTTCTCTAAACATAATTTGTCATATAACACAATTCTCTCACTATTCTCTCACTATTCTCTTCTGGTGCTTTGATATTCCAGCCTGCTCATTTAGTTGGGGAGATAATGTCCTCACTGTTTGTAAAACCGGTCCATGGTGCAAAAAAGGTTGGGGAACACAGAACAGAGCGAGGGTTCCTATATTACTAAGCTTACAGACATTAGCTTTAAGAGGTAATTGACGCTACTGGCTGCTTGAAAATTCAAACTTCATTATTATTGGTTGAGTCCATCTGTCACTCACGCAGAGAGAATGCCGCTGGCTGACTAATAAGAGCAGTGGGTGTGGGTAAGTGTGCGCTCTTGAACATAAAAGCACAGAATCGCCACTTGAAAACATCACCGAAATAGCCACCCAGCCCTAGAAGAATACACTAAATATGACTATTCAACTTCACCTTCACCTTTGTGCCACCCAGTCCCCTGTTTTCATGCAGAACAATGTATAGTATATTGAAAACATTTCCTGCACTAAGTAGCAGGAAATGCAGCTGTGCTCGTCATCTTACAACCCCCATGGTATGAATTGCAGATCTAAAACTTCTCTTTATGTCCTTTTAAACACCACTGTTGTCCATTTGCATGTCCACTTATTAACGCTTTACTCTGAAGTATAAAGTATAAACAAGACAGTATCCAAAGTGCTGCATTGAGAACCATCATGAGAGAGAAAAATTATACACTTAGCCATTCACCCAGAATTCATCCTTTAGCCTCACAGTATGAGCTTCAACAGTGGTTCTCAAACTGTGGCACATGCACCGCTGGTTTGCAAGTTTGTTCTGTTAGTACATGAATTTATGGTTATTAATTATTATGGCATGGTCCAGTTTTAGACCATGTTATAGTCATTGACCTGTTTTAGATCTAATGGTACTTGGAAAGCTAAATATTTTAGTATTTTTATATTTTTGAGGCCACTTGTTGTGAAAAGTTTGAGAACTACTGAACCAAGGATTTCATCTAAAGTTTAGCCTGGCTCGCTCCAGAGTGAAACTTTGCACTTTAAATTGTCTCTTACGGCGCACTTGTACCTGTACCTTATCAGTGAGGCTCATGTCGCAGCGGCCGGTCTCCAGCAGGAGGCGTGTGATGTGCGTGTGTCCATGTTCACACGCACACATCAGCGCCGTGGAGCCCTCTCGGTCCTGAGCGTTCACATCCGCTCCACAGCTCAGCAGCAGCTTCACCATGGCAACGCGCCCGTGGCTCACGGCAAGCATCAGCGCCGTCTGGCCGGCCTGCGGGGGGCGACAAGTACAAGGCGTAGTGACGAGCGGAATTAAACAGCGAGAAGAAGATTTGGAGAGAGCAAAGTGATAGAAAAACATGTTCTTGTGAAATTTGGATAGTTCTTTGCTGTGTGTGTCCCATAACGCAATTGTAGATCTGTTAAAAAGGTAAGGAAAATGACTTGTTCTCATTAATAGAACACCATTATTAAAGGTCCACTATGTCACTTTTATGCTGGAGGTTATGGATATGTTTCAAGCATGTTCCACAGTATTACATTACACTTGTTTATAGGTCCAATCTGTGGAATAAATACCCAGATTTTTGAGTAATAAAAACTGTTAGACTGATAATGGAAAAAGATTTCATTGGATGCTCATCAACCTCAAAAGTCATTTTCTGGCTTCTGGGGTTAGACTAGGATCAAATCCCAGTCTTTCAAACCAGTACCAGGATTCTGTATGGAAGCCGAAAGGTCTTGATCGCAAAAACAGAGTCCAGATGACCACAGATGAAACTTCCTCTACATTAAATCTTGGATGAATGAAGAATCACACAGTCTCATTGTAAAATCACTTTAAATGCAGACGAACAAGTGGCCAATCCTCCACCAGAAAAGTTACATAGTGCACCTTTAAAATTGTCTATGAAAGTTTTGACTGAGAAGAAGAAGAACCCTTGGGCTTTGTTATAGAACATTTCTAACAAAAGGGCAACCAGAGCAGCAGCTAAAGTTTTTAACACAAAAAAGGAGACAGTGAGTGGCTACAGAACTATGTATTCCAGTAGTGGGAGCTTAACATTAGTGGCTTTATAAACTTCAAGTATGCATAATTATCAAATGTGGTGCTTTTAAAATAAATGGGTAGATCTATATATATATATGAAAAAAACAAGATAAGCACAGCGAGCCTTTTTAAACTGAAAAATGCAACAATTTGAGTTTTCAGTTCCTATGACCTGCAGCTAAAACGTTCCCCTCTAAAACCACTTTGTAATGTTGGTGTTCACAATAGATGACCTTGCTGTTTGAAAGATGCTGACTGTAAGTGTGAATACAAAGTGGCATTCAGAGAATACGCGAACACAACAGCTTTTTATTCCCCGCTCCACCTCTTTTGTTCTTTCAGTTGTTGTGTAAAAGCCGCGGTGTAAAGTACCTGACGTGAGCGCGCGTTGACGTCGCCCATCTTCAGCAGTTGTTCCGCCACCTCCAGATCATCGGGGCTGTCTGCAGCCGTGAGGGCAGCCAGCATCACAGGAGTGTACCCCGCTTTGTTCACATTATCCGTCTCACACAGGCCTAAACAAATAAGCCAAATATAAACTGGTTACACATTACAATCACTTAAGAATGTTTGTTTTTTTTTTCATTTCTTTATACACCAGGACAACATAAAACTACCTTAAAGACCTTGTGCTTGATGTTTTTTTCTCTTGCCCCATTTCAGATTTACAGATATTGTATAAGCATAATCTTGGGGTCAAAATAAGTAAATAGAAAGCATGTTATTGTAGCCAGGAAGTGTGTGTTAGCATGCTAGTTGTCACTGTCACAAACAAAACGCCACCTTAGTTTTGTGAAAAGTGCTTATAAACTCATTTTGGTGAATAATTAGGATGTTTGGATGGTGAACAATAACTTTGGACCACTGCAAAACCATTTAAAATGAACTAGTTCTGTTTTTCCACATTTTACAGTGACTCCAAGCATAAAAATAGAGACGCTGGTACCAGACTGTAGCCTAACAGCGCATTTCCATTTCCATCTGCAGTCCTCGGAGGAAGGGGTCGTAGTGCAATATATACAGTACAATGCAGGTAATACATTGACTCTTCCACTTAACAACTTGACAGTTTAGCTCAGTGTTCACACTCAAACACCATAAAATAAGCAGATTATTTATAATGGTTAAAGTCAGTCATACAGTACAGATAAAAATCACAGGTTACAGTCACAATCTTGAACTTCATAATATTTAGACCTGGTTTACTCCTAGTTTAGACCTGGTTTACCCCTAGTTTAGACCTGGTTTACTCCTAGTTTAGACCTGGTTTACTCCTAGTTTAGACCTGGTTTACTCTTAGTTTAGAGGGAAGGAGCCTATATAACTTTATGGAGGATACACTGTTTTGGCTGAAAATCCACAGACATTGAATTGGATTAATTATGACTCAACAAATCTGCCATATTAAACCAAACTAAAATTAAATAATCACGTATTTGCGCAAATTTTAGCTCTTTTTGAAGCTGCTGACAGAGAAGGCATTACATTTTGAGCCAGTTTTTGCTTCATAGGCCCAATAAACTCAAACGCAAAGTTATGATCTATAAATCAGGATAAAATAAAGACAAGTTCTGACACCGGATCCTGACCTACCCTCCAGCTCCGTTTTAAAGTATACAGTTTATGTGAAAGCTACCTATTTAGTGCATCAATAGAGCACTATGTCCTTTAGCACTGGCTTGGTTTGTGGCTTGTTTTTATACCTTCATAGGGGTAACCTTTTTAGAAATCACTCACAGTTTATTATCATAGTTTTAAAATGCCAGACAGGTCGATAGAGCGGCTAGATGCAGTTAACACGGTTGTTATTTTGACACAACCTGTAACAGTAGCTTCAACAAATGCCAACAACCCATGGAAAATATGTGTGAAATCTCTTATACTGTAAATGTTAATATCAGCAATACGCCATAGTGTTCTTTTAAACTAGTATCTGCAATCAAACAAGTAAATATCATCTTGTTTTTAATCCTAATATCAAAACAGTATTTGCCTGACAGGGCTTCAAAATAATTGTTTTGCATTTGTACTCCCAGGCAATCAGTGGATTTACATAAGCTGTCCATTTGTAAACAGCACAATACAGATGATGCTAGTATGCATAAATATCACTGAACCTCAATAACATAGACATATTATGAGTAAATCCTATTCACAGTTGCCAGAGCAATTCACAATTCAAAACACAAACAAAATATTATATCTTTTGAATGGTCAAGTAGCTTCAAAATGGCACCATATAACAGGAAACAACTGAATATCAAGTAATGCATTATTTGAGGTCTATATTACACGAAACTCTTGACTCTTGTGAGGTTTAAGCCACGTTATAAAGCTTAAAAACATACCTGGAGTTGTTTCGTT
>JACN01001920.1:0-12016 GCA_000787155.1 Scartelaos histophorus | reverse complement strand
GCATGTTCTGATTTTCATTTTATGTTACTAGTATTATTTTATATATATACTAGTTATTTTGTTAAAAAAATACTATTTTTCCTCTTTCTCAATTTAAATATAAACATGTCGAAATCGACCAGTAACACCAACGATGTTACTACAGTTAAAAACATCAAAATGAAAACATAAGTAACACACATTTGGTTTAGAGATGAGTTCTAATACCCCCAGTGACAGCCTGGTAACACAAAAAAACTTTTATTCACTTATATTATTCTCTTGAGGTTCATTTTACCATTTTCGTTATATTGAAATCGAGGATAAACTGACAAAAAAAGGGGCTGAAGCTCCAACCAAAGACATTAAAAACAAAATTTTCATGGAAAAGTAAGCTTAACAAGGAAACCAAGAGATGAGAAAAAAATCTGATGCTAGATGATTGTTTTTAGTCAAAACCGACCGTTAACATAAGAGATGGTAACAGAAAGCCAACACAGGAGGAGGGTTAAGACAAATGCTGCCTATTTAAGCTGAGTTCCTTTTCTAAAACAGAAAACAACTCCATACACCTTCACTAGAATCATTTGGATATTTTTAGCTCTGGAATAGCCAATCTCTATTCAACAAAAAGGTAAAAATGACTGCCACTACATGACATCACAAGGTGGAACAGAGCATTTTGAGCTTTGATGATCTACAGACTAAAAATAATAGACGTGTGTGAATTAAACTCAACCAGGTCTGTTTTTGAGGAGGTCGATGTAAAGCTCACACCACTTATTTTTGTGTAATATAGGATCTTCAGGCAAAGGCGTGAGGTACTTGAAAGTGAACAAGAATGTTAACTCACTCTAAAAATACCTACTAGAGATAAAATAAAATAAAAAAAAAACCCCATCAGAATTCAAGTTATTTCTCCCCATAGATATTCAGTATTTGCCGTGCCCTTTTTATCACCTCATATCCAACAATATTGCATTTTTTTCTGCCTGTTTTCCCAAATCAACATTTCCTCCAATCAACATGTTTTGATCCACACTTGACTGGTGATATTTCTCAGCTGGCAGTGAGATAAGCAGCGAGCGCATTACTGTGCCAGGACCAATTAGGCTCTGACCTGACGCTGTTCAGGAAGTCTCCCCGCTGTTGCCTCTGGTCATTAAGTGGCTGCTTCATTGTAATCCGCACCCACTGGAACAACAGGCGACCGTGGAGCAAAGGTGGTAAAACAGACAGAAATAAGAGGAACGTTACTTCAAAATAATATTACTCAAATGCAAGTATGAAGTAGTGGTTCAAGAAAGTAAAAA
This sequence comes from Scartelaos histophorus, assembly GCA_000787155.1. Lineage (NCBI taxonomy): Eukaryota > Metazoa > Chordata > Actinopteri > Gobiiformes > Gobiidae > Scartelaos > Scartelaos histophorus. The sequence goes on along the minus strand of JACN01001920.1, from coordinate 10,724 downwards.
AAAAAACTAAAAATTGGGGAAAGGCACTATTAATTGTATTCATGTACTTGTATTTTATTTCACACCCACAGGAACAACAATTGGGGGAGCCAAAGATTGTACTACTTAATATATATAATAATTTTCTCAAGTGCAAGTACAAAATAGTGGTCCAAGAAATAAAAAGAAAACGCTTATTTGGGAAAAGTACTGCATGTTAGAGTAACTTAAAGAGTAATTACTGGGATGAGGTAACGTAATTGAAAGTATAATAAATCAATGCACTTTTGCTTTGATACAATATGTTTCAAATCAATTCAATATGATTTACTTTGTACTAAAACATGACTGTGATACTAGACTTTGTTAAACTATTACATTAAATTACATTATCAAAACAATGAATATGCCAAATCTATTCCAACTTTCTTTCTTTTAAAACAAGACAACAATATAATTTGGCAACATACACCAAAAAATACTCAAATACAGCAGCAACAATGCAATATATGTTTTTTTTAATATATATTTTTGCACACCCTTGATTATAAGAACAAAACATTAATGCTCAAATCTGGTAAAAGTATAGACACAAAAATGAGCAAAACTAAATCATATCTGAAGGAGCAGTGCAACAAACACAAATATTCAAATCATACTCAAGTAAGAGCACTGTAACTTCAATAAAAATAGTATTAGTAGTCAGTATGTTGCAAGAAAAGTACTCTGAAAAATACAATTCTTTAAAGTAAATGTAAGTAAATATAGCAGAGCAGTACACTCCTCTGCTGTGTATCTTGCATAAAAATGAAAAACACGTCGGCTTAAGCTGCTCGTCATGTGTCGAGCAGGGCTCCGCTGTTGATAGACACAGAACATTGCTCATACCTCAAAGCTAGACACGTATCAGCTGAATTTTTTGACAACTCAAATATTTTCGAAACATCTGCTTGGAAAATGGTTAATCCGCCTTGCCCTGGATGATGCTGCGAACTTTCCGCAACCCCGTGGAAAACATCTGTGACTGTGCAGTGACCTGTGCCGTGCTGTCTGTTTGTTGTTGCATATGTCCGTTCCAAATATGGTCGCAAACTGGCAGGTGGAGATGTGAAATGTGCTAGCTTCATTTACGTATTACTTCTTTAACTGGAGGAGGAAAAAAATAAATAAAAATCTTTGATTCATCATCTCCACCATCTGTATTTTATGGGCAATTTTTCTGTTGGATGCACTCGCCTCCGTGTGTGAGCGTCTGAATGAAGTTACAAAGCAGTAAAGGCATTAAATAGGGGGATACTGTGCAAAATAGTTTTTCCTCCATGTTATATCGTTATTCCCTCATCACAAACACGCCTGAAGTGGTTTTATATGTCGTCCAAGCATCCATGCATGTTTGAGTAATCTAACAATCTCTCCCGGGCCCTATTCAAACCCTCCCATCCTTACAGTGAAGCAGTACAATCCTGTATAAGACTCAGCCAACAAGCCAACATCACCCTGTGGACAAATATTTTCAGTAAGTCTACAAAATGCACTACAACTTCACAAACCTGATGCAATGTGCAGTAGTTCCATTAGAAGGATACATTTGGATTATAAAAGTTGCTACAGGTTTTAAACATTTCAGTAAAACTTAACATAGTTTGTTTTTTTCAACCAATCACCTCAAAAACTTTTACAAATAAATGCTTTCTCTTTCCCCTTTCTTCATACTCTTTCAGTGATGTACCACAACCACAGCCATTCATCTACTTCATTTTGCCACCACTTCTACCTAAACAACAGAAGTACTCCCCCAAAAAAGTACCACAAAGCCGAGTGCCAGTTTGCCAGTTTAGTCCCATGTATTCTCAGACTATTCATTGCATCTCATAATTTTTTTAAGAATTAAGATCCTTTGCCACCACTATTTGTTTGGTGCAGATAGTATCTAACCTCAATATGAGCTGTTAAGATTGTATCACCAATGGGATTAAAAAGATCTGCCATTCATTGAAATACACAATAGTTCACATAGAATAGAATTGACCCACTGTGGCCTTGTAATATACCGCAATACATTTCTGCGTAAACGAGAGATTAGTTTCAATGAGAACATAAGGCTGATGCTGATTGTGGAAGATTAGGAAAACGCAAACAAAGACGGCTTTCTTCCACCTTTTTGAATCGAAATCCATAAGTAACGGACGCAATCTCTGTAAGCACGTTTCACTGTAAGCTAACTCGCAATTCATAAGCTGTTACTTGACGTGTGTTTCATTCGCTGATGTTGGGCTTATTTCCCACAATGCCTCTGGAATGTTGTCTTGTTTTGCCGTGATGATCCTGGTCGGGGTCCGATTAGGAATGCCAGGAATGGGAGCGTTGCTATACATGTGTATCACATGGGACAGGACAGGCAATAACTGAGACACTGATGGATGCACCAACGTCAGTATTAAAGAGTGATGATGCTTAAATCGTGTGTCCAGCACCACAACCAGCAGGAGACACTCACATGAGTGACCTACATCACCTTTGTGTGCGATTTTGGGGACTGTCCTATATTATATTACAGTGTAGAACATGTCACATACAGAATACTCACGAAGGGGAAAAATAATAAAACTGTAACAAGAGAATGTACAATAGTGCTTATTTATATGGCCTGTGATTTGATTTTCATGTGCTATATTTGGTGGTGTTTTCTTTCAGTAGGAGTCAGTGAGAGTAAAATAAATGTGGATAAAGGTGTGTATTGTTCCCAGGAGCTTTCATGGCTACTACAATCTTATCTGACTGGTGTGAGTTAGCTAAGGCGTGTTGCATTCTGTGCAGTTATTTGTTGTGCAGCATGTATAGCAGAGCTCAGATATGATTGTGCGGCTGCATGTGGTGACTGTATATTCATTGTATAGTGCAGTATCAGGTGTCAGTGCTGTCCACACTGTGTGCAGAGCGTCCAGCCTGTGCATGTGAATCTGATCTGTTTGATGTCTGATGGAGGATGTGTTCTGGAGCCAGTGTCACCTCAGCGTGGCCTTTGCTGCAGCACTAGCACGCAATCCTGTGTGAGGCGCTGTCTGGCCCTGCAGGTGCTCCGAGAGCCTGCGTTCCCACACTGAAGGGCACTGGGGGGCATGGACACCTTAGCTGCCTATTCAAGCTACACACTGCGCAGGGCGGGCATGCCGACCAGGCCCCTCCCCTCTCAATAGCACGGGGCCGCTCCTCTCCCCGGGAGCCCAACAATGGGCACAGCTATCACTGCCTAGTTACACAAACCAGGGCGGGGACCCGCCAAGTGCTCATAAAAGACGCTGTCACTTTGACACTGGCAATCAGAGAGCTCGCCTTTATGAAAAGCATACAGAAAAAAATAGGGCTTTTCTCTCAATCGCTCCCGTTTCCTGCTCACTTTTCGATTGTAAATCCCTCCCCTGCTTTGTCCTAGCTCACCTGTGTGTGATGTGACAGGTGAGTCCTCTTCACAAACTGTCAGCTCCACACAGCTGCTCTTCACACTCTGATGTCACTGTCCAACAGCAGGCCCCTCGTGGACGCTGCAGGGCACCTAGATCTGCACTGACACACAACAAAGACTGAGGCCTACACAAAGATGAGGCAGAAAAATAAGTCCAACAGATACAAAACATTTTGAAACACTCAGTTTCATTTACACAAGTCACCGTGGGACACAGGTTTAATCGGTTTATCACTTCCACTCATCCTTTCACTTGACCATATTTGTTTGCATTAAACTTGTTGCTGCAGAATACAATTGAATGTAAGCAATATCATATTCCCAGTATGTTTATGTTTTTGTTCTATCTCTGTTTGCTCTGCTGCAGTTCAACAAACAGTTCTCAGAAGAAATAACTCATATTAAACTACTTAACTTCTTAATGGGTTTAAATCATTGTTATTAATTCCACCTCAGTGTTGGTAGTGCGGCCGCCTATAAAGAAGCCTTTCATTGCTTTTAACTCATGCATGTCAATACACAGCAGATAAAAGTATGTCAGGTATTGTACAATGCTTCTATACACTATAATAGCCGGATAATACGATGATGTGATCTTGTGGAGTTGCATTATGCTCAGGCTTTTGTTACAGACAAAGTACAGCCTGTGCAGTCTCCAATGCGCCAAGCGTGGATTAACTTTTCTCCGTTTGATTGGCTAGTGTGTGGAAGTGCTTGAATTTACCCATTTTTTTTCATGACAAATATTTTTTTGCCTTCACTCAGTGCCAAGCCGGATGCCCATTGGACTCTGAACCTTGATTTCTTTTCTTGGAAGAACTTCGAGAAAAACAAAACGTGATTCTAGGTTTGCCAAGCGTATCAGAAATTTGGAATAACATTTTTTAACTATGTGGCAGGAGTAAAACATTTTTTATTTGAACTTCTTTGTTAAATTAGCATTAGTAAAATTATTTAAAGGAGCATCACCACAACTTTTCTGGTGGAAAGTCCATCAAATACCTGTACCCGTACCATTAAGAAATGCCAAGTTAAAGTGGTTCTACTTGATTTTTTCCTCTTTCACTTTTTACCCAGGCAGATATAATGCTCAATGTGCTGTCTACATGTACTTACATTTTCTAGGAATCAGGAAGTGTGCTGTTAAAATGCTAGTAATTGTCTGAAAGTTTTGAAAAGCACTAATAAACTAATCACAGTGAATAATTGTGCAATAGGAAATTGTGGAATAACTTGACTGCTGCAAACCACTTAAAACTGACAAGTTGTATTTCATTTTTTATTCATTTTTTATTTCATATTATTTCACTAATATTTTACCCGATGCCCACTGGACTCTGAACCTTGAGTTTTTCTTGGCATAACAACAAGAAAAACAAAACGTGATTCTAGGTTTGGCAAGCCTATTAGGAATTATAATTCTTATTTGTTTATTCCGTTGTGAAGTGCCGTGGGGCTAAATCCAAGACATTTTCATACATATTAGCACTCGTGCATAAAATACTGGCTTAAGAAATAACAAGATTAAAAAGATTGTGGAAATTTGTCATGCATTCATTCACTGTCTCCCATTTGTTAAATCAGTGGTCAAAAATATGGTTCATTGTTGCTCGGCTATTTCTATTAGAGCAGAGTCCAAAACCTAAAACTCCAAATGTAGTGGTTTGTTCAGTTATTTAGAGGACTACAAGGTCAGAGTCTACAACCCCATTTGGATCATGACATTTAAAAAGCACTTATGAATCCCAAACCCTATAAAATAATGACAGAATTCCAAAAAAGAAATGTAGTATATGAAAAGCAACTTTGAGTTTACAGTCTTTCCAGGTATCCATCTATGAGAAGAAAATCTAAATGTAACTAAAAACAAGCTCAATAACTTAAAAAACCCCAAAAAACAATCAAACAACAACTTTATATTCTTTATCCCTGAATGAAGATTTTAAGAGTCAAATACTGAAGAAGCCTTTTAAATTCATCATTCAGGTTGTTCCAGGGGTTGTTTTCTCTAACAGAAATACATTTTAATAAATTAAATCTCTAAACAAACTTTCAGTAAACTTTAAACAAGCAATATGACATGCATCTAATTATAAAGTGTTATACTCTCTGAAAATGATTGTCAGGAAGTGCATATTCTTAGCATGCTAGTTGTAATTGGATTTATTGTACTGGCAAATATTTGCTCACATCTGAAAGTGGTGAGAAGTGTTTACAAAACTCCAATTAGAATGTGTTAAGAAAGTGAAGAATCACTTTTGACCACTGCAAGATACTTGAAATAGACAATTCTTGTTTTTGTACATTTTAAGACAGCAAACATTTGCTACATCATTTTTAACGAAGCAATTGAGAGCTCAAAAAGTCTGAACTGTCATAAAAAGTGAAAATGACAATCAAGAATTTCACCATGCACCTTTTTGAAAGGTTCTATGTTAAGAAAAAATGACACTTGTGAGCTTTAAGCCCTGTTCTGATATTATCTCATCCAAAACAGGAGTGGTGTCTTTTTGAAAGGTTCTATGTTAAGAAAAAGCCCTGTTCTAATGTTATCTCATCCAAAACAGGAGTGGACTTTGGGTCATTCACACATATAATCGTCTTTTATTAGTCTGTCTGCATCTCCAAAGCTAAAATGATCTGCTCCACCTTCTGACGTCTGCACTAGTTTAACTTCACAGTTGCCCTCTACCTTCCAGGGCTGCAATCACCCAAATGATTCTAGTGAAGGTTATGGAGTTTAAAAAGATAATGGATTATATTTTATTATCACATGACATCACAAGGTGGAACAGGAGTGTTTCCTGTTTGAGATAGCCTAAAAATATGCAGTATTTGTGTGTTAAACATGTATGAATAAATGAAACAAAACCCAACTCTTAGCAGGTTTTCACTAGGAAACAACATTGAAACAGTGTAATATTTGCCCTTTAATCCATGACCTTGGAGGCACCCAAAACTATTACTCAGGAGCTATAACATTTTGAATTTTGATTTGACAGGCTCCTGAAGATCATTTCGCCCAAAGCTTTACCTTACCTTATCATGAGCCACAGACGGCTTGTCATTCGTCGGCATTGAGTCTTGAGGAATGTTTGTCAGTGCACTCTTCAAACTGTCTCATCCAAGTCAGACATCATAACAGTGTCTCGCCAGGTCCCTCTTCTATATGAGTTTAACAGAGACACTGCAGCCCGAGGACATCCCTGCCATTACTCAGTCATACAGGAAACTGTTAACTGTGACAAATGAACAGAATGAACGTACTGTTGGAATAGACAGACGTGGGAATAGATTGTCAAAATCTAATGGAAATACAAAATAATTAAAACAATGAAAAATGTACCTGCCATAAAAATGTATTTAGATTGCAGTTATTGCATTGTTATCTGTCATCCAAAGTGATTTTGGCAGTGGGGCAGACACATGCTTCAAACCTGATTCTACACTGGAGAAGGTTTAATACTCAATCTCAATCTCAATATGATGTTGACATATAAAACAGGCAAAAAAGTATATTAAAAGTAATGCTTCAATGTGATCTAACACTCTGCATATATCTAAAACAGATGCTAAACTACTTGACAAAGGTCCAATAATGTCTAATTTAAGATATTTCTTTTGCATCAATCAATATTTGGTAGTTCAAATGAGGATCTCATTTCAATACTTTAAGTATCAATGTGTGGTAATACTGGGTATCTTTCTTACTGGGTATTTGTTTTTATTGAAAATGCCATGCACTGAAAAGTTTCATGACTACCTCATCCAGCTGAGTGTATTAAAACAATGTTCTGCCCACTTTGTTATGTAAAAACTATTAAGTATTATATTTCCATTTCACACCATCTTGTACCTTTAAAAACTGTAAACAAATTGACCGTCAAGAGCCCTGTGGGGAAGCTGGCCCGATGTGGTCTTACTTAGAACTAGTTCAAATGAGGATCTCATTTCAATAATACTTTTAGTATCAATGTGTGGTAATACTGGGTATCTGTTTTTTAATTGAAAATGCCATGCAGTGTATTAAAACAATGTTCTTCCCACTTTGTTATGTAAAAACTATTAAGTATTATATTTCCATTTCACAAAAAAATGTAAGCAAGCTGACTGTCAAGAGCCCTGTGGGGAAGCTGGCCCGATGTGGTCTTACTTAGAACAAAGTGTCTTTTACCAGACAAAATGTATTAAACGATGACTTCAGTTAATTTACAATCAGCAAATTACAAAATAAACTGTTAACAGAAAATAAGTTATTTAACCATGTGCACATGACTGCACTGAAGACTTGATTTTATACCTCAGGTCACTCCATTTTGTCTGTAGGGGACTAAGATTAAGAAGTAACTATATTTCAAGTAAATATATTGATAGTTTAACAAGTTTCACTGTATACACACACACACACACACACACACACACACACACACACACACACACATATATACTGTATATACATACACATACACCCTCATTATGTTACACACAATTTACCATCATCTTGTACCTTTCAAAACTTGACCGAGAATCCATAAACTATAAGTTATTCAGTTACAAGTAGTTTTAAGGTAGTTTTAGAGCCCCAAATGCCTTGAAAAACAGGCACTCTGACTGTGAGCGGGGTCGCCTCTCCATAGATCTGACCTGTAACTTCGTCTGATTTGGTCTCCATGGTGATAGAAAGGTTTAATACCACACTGTGAAACATTCCAGAGAAAGCAATAACATCTCCATGACAAAAAACATTTGACGAACCCTCCACCAGAAAAAGCTACACACTGCACATTTAAGTGTCAGGAAAAGACTTGGGCCTTTAGGTTATTAGTTACCCGACCATAACAAGCGAGCCCATCTATTCATGACTCCATTGTGCCCGCTAGCCACCGAGTCTCAGCCGAGTCTGTGGGGAGACGTAAAAACTCACTTCCAAAACACCACCTCACTGTAGCACACGTCGCCTCTTTGTTGCTTTAACTAGGGGAAAATGTGCTGATGAATGCCCGGTATGTGTTTTCTTTAGAGCAAAAGAACTACCTGACTACAAATAAAACAAAGTGTAACGCAAATAAAACTATTCAATTTTTTCCCCCCTTCACTAAATAGTTTATTGCTACTTGTCTTCAGCACGACGTAGCAAACTCGTCATTTGCCAGAAAAGTAACATTAGCATTTTTAGCCATGTTAAGTAAGAATTTAAAAGTATAACAGAGGCTAACCAGCTATAGGATAACCGAGTGCAGTGGTTTTCAGGGGGTCCGTCGCCTATTCCGACATCCCTTCATTACGACATATAGACAGGCTGGTATTACGGCATGCCTATATTTAGACGTGGCTTTTATGCCTTTGTTTTTTTGTTTTTTTTTACCAGGTGTGTCTCTCGCTGTTCTTCAGTGTTCTCAATATCTCGACAACTATCAAGTCACACACAAAACCGACAAAACACCTATGCACAAGTTGGTAGGTTAGTTGGGTTAGTGACATGACGTCTGTTCAGTTGTGATTTCTTCAGTTAAAAAGTTTCAAATTTCATGATAATTACCTGTACACATACCTGTAGTACCTCTGACCTCCATGGAACCAATTTTTTTTTTTTTTTCAGAAATCATGTTATTCTGCAAATTTTTGCACTTAAAGTGTTGAAATGTCATGTGGTGCAACCGTCTGCTCATAACTGCTCATTACTCTAAATCTAATCACATTTTCTTTTCTCTTTTTTTGGGCATATTTTCGGAAGTGAAATTTCAGCTTTCTTGAATAAATATTTCCCCCATAATATTCAAACAAATATTGTTCGAGTGTGTCCATTTGATCAAATATCACGTTTTCATATCAAATATCATGTTCATATGACTCAGAACTTGATTAATATACCAACCATATTTTAGAAAATAAAAAAAATTAAGGTTGTTCTCGGTCGCACCACATGACATTTTTTAAAGTCGCAGCCAATTCATGTACACAGAAAACACTAAAAATGTTTAATATGAATAGATTTATGCAGGCCTGACATTGTAAATATTTGAAAAATTTCAATAGAAACTAATTTTTAAAATTTGCCCGTTGAAAACCCGTATACATCATTGACCCACATACATAAACATCTTTGTATCTGAGTTGTATCCTCGTATTTACTATCAGCTCAGTGAGGTTATTTTCCCACTGTCTGATATCCTCTGTGGCCAAAGTATTTTCTGATCAAGTGCTTAGCAAAAATGTCAAAGTAGTGGGACGCTTGAAAAATAATTTTTTATGTCGCTACTCCTACAATTGGACGCCAATGTTTAAATAGCGGCATGTAACCCCGGCTATACAATAACCTAGCGCGGTTGTTTTCAGACCATAAAAAATTCTAAAATTCTAGCTTATAATTTGCTGAAACATTTAGCTTTCAAACTTTTAATTCGTCTACATACAGTTTTTGCAAAATTCTCACCAAGCCTGCTAGCCTGCGTATCTATTCATTACCCCATTGTGCCCGCTAGCCACCAAGTCTCAGCCAAGTCCATGGGGAGGCCGTAAAAACGCGCTTCCAAAACACCACCTAACTGTAGCACACGTAGCCCTTTTGTCGCGTTAACTAGGGGAAAATGTGCTGATGAATGCCTTGAATGTTGTCAGAGGTCCCCCGTGGCAGTGTTATAAAAGTTATAAGTGTTTCCCCTCTGCCTGATTGCCACGCTAATAAAGACATTGATTCATTTTCCGCATTCTCTGACACGCGCGCATTCCTCGGCTCCCGTTAGCGCCTCCCAGCCTACGAGCTAGCTAGCGATCCGTCAAGCCAGCGAGACAGGTACGGTGTGTCATTTGGTTCATTTAAACATATTAATCTCCTATGTGCCAGGACAGGCCTTCCCTTGCTATGTTCTGTAAGGGGTACGGAGTTCAAGCTAGCTAAACATACATTAAGAGTCTGGAGAACCGTGTGCTTGACAAAACAGCAATTTAAGACTTGCACAAAAAACACACAAGTTTCTAAATCCCAAAATTGTTGTTGTGGGTATTTCACAAACTTACCGTCGTAATGAGGCCGTAGAAGTCCAATCAAGCCCGTGTTTATTCAGTGGTGGAAAAAATAGCCTGGCTGTAGACCGCAGTATACAGTAAGGCTTTTTTCGACTAGCTTATGTTATGTTGTAGATATATGCTGCCAAAATATTGAGTTTCCAAAGCAGGGTATGTTGATGGTCATTGGGTCATTGTATAAGAGCTTGTCTAAACAAAACTTTTGCATGTTTGTTCCAATTTTTAAAAACCGGCATCAGATTAAATAAATGTACAT
>KN491628.1:603-12963 GCA_000787155.1 Scartelaos histophorus | reverse complement strand
CATTCATCATTTATTAAAAGCGGCTAATTAAGAAATACTGTGCTGTCTTATATTATCTGTGCATTACGGCGTGTATCCACTAAAGCTAATGATGGCTAATTAAGTGGGCGGGGCTAATGGCTCAAGCTAAAAAAATGGTTGGAAATCAGGAAATCAGGTCTTTAAGGGTAAAAACTGAACCGAAATATAAAGAAAACCATAATTATGCCACTGGAAACGGCTCTAATTAAACATTTATTTAATTACAGCTGGTTTTACGGCTCAAAAACAGGCGTTCTGACTTAGCGGGGTCGCCTCTCCACAGATCTGACCTGTAACTTGATCTGGTTTGGTCTCCGTGAAGATAGAAAGTTTTAATGTCAAGACAAAGCAATAAATAACACGTTCATGCAGAAAGTTGGAAAAAAAAATCAAAATGGACACTTCTACTTTTACTTCACTACATTTGAAATCAAGGATATGTCATTTATTTTTATTTAGGACTTAAAAGTAAAAGTATTTTATCTGATAGTTTTAGACCTGCTGAAAAGTCAAAAATTCAAAATTCAGTCCAAAGCTTTGCCAAAATAACTACATTTGCTTTATTAGATCTCAAAATCTGTGCAAAATACTTTTACTTTTTACTCTTTCAGCACATTTTTAAACAAGTACTTTAATATTTTACTTAAGTAGATTTTTTCATGTCTTTTTTTTGCTCCAGTATTTGTACTAAAGTAACAAAACTGAGTACTTCTTGCACCACGGAGCTAATCTAACAATCAGGAAATCAGGTCTTTAAGGGTAAAAACTGAACCAAAATATAAAGAAAACCATAATTTTATGAACAAATGGGGCAATTTAAGAAGTTTTCCTATACAACCCAACTTCACACATATTTAAAAATGCGTAAATTCTTGTCCTCGCAGCCCTATATACATATTTATACATGCAGACTAGGGCTGCACGATATATCGAAAAAATATTGTCATCGCGATAATGGCACGTGCGATATCCACATCGCAAAGAAGCGCGATATTTTTTAATTGTTTTATGTGTAAATCGTGAGTTTATTGCGTTCTGGAGTTCACAATTCTGACGCGCCCTTAAACGTAATGTTTTGCTAGCTAGAGCGAGCGCGTGGACTCGCAGTGCATGACGGGAAAACACTACAGTCACCATGGCGGGTAATGAAGAAGTCAGTGAAGACGACAACAGCCAACAACTTGTGCCTAAAAAGCACAGCAGCTCCGGAATTTGGGACTTTGGCTTCAGACGGGACGACGTGTCACAGACGCAAGTGCTGCGCAAGTCGTGCCGGAAAGTTATCGCAACGTCGAGAGGAAACGCGACGAACTTACACAGCCACCTCGAACGCAACCACAGGGAGCTATACAGTGATTTTATTCAGTCAAAAACTTCAGCAACCAATGTTACGCAGGTACAGTCGCAAAAACATCTGTAATAAAGTTGTGGCCTACGGCTGTTCTCCTAACAAGTTTAATACTTTGCAGGAGCTTATTCTTAGTTTTCTAACCATGTGGAACACAGGTAAACGTCATAGAGGCAAACATGTGAATGTACCAAGCATTTTTTTTAGGTTAAAAGAAAATATCGCAATAATATCGTTATCGCAATGCTTGACACCCATATCGCATTTCGCATTCATTTTCAATATCGTGCAGCCCTAATGCAGACTGAAGTATTTGTCCACTATATCTATGTCTATGCGTTTTCCACTATTCCCTAACAATATCTGAATGCAGTTGTGCACCTCGTATTATATTTTATAGTCGCTTTGTTGTCTAGTCTCCAGCTCATCAGAATATATTACCTACTGTGATCATCCTCTCCCAGCCTAAAAATGAGTTGGATACATTTTGTGCTAAAACAGCATCACAGCGCCCTGTAATGTCGGTAATTGAAAATAGAAAAATTGATTGAATAGACAAGCTTTACAAGGGCATATATTTCACGGCTGCCCGGATGAGGAGCTTCCAAAGAACCATTGAACCCTGAAATGGGATTTCTCCACACAACATTTGAGATACTTGTTCAACAGTGTTCGCGAGCCGGAGTTACACCCCGCGCTAAATGCGGAGAACGCTCGCGAAATCAAATGCAAATGGAGTTGTGTTAACCTCTTTAGCTGCGTGCGCTGTGAAATACATTTTGGGCCTGATTTGTAGCATGGGAAATTCATCACGTTGCTATTTTGGGGATATTAAAATCAGTTTTTCTTGCTCCTATAGTAACATTTGCATTGCACTGTACCAGAAAATGTATATGCATCGAATTTTCTAAACGAAATCTTAATAACGTAACAAAATCTAGCTTTACTATACTGACTTTTCTGGCTTTTCTGGCTTCCATGAGATTCGAATGATTTGTCTAGAATGTTCCAGTGTAAGGCATTTTTTTTTATTGTTCAAAAACTATAATTAAATATTCTGTGGCTAATCTTCTTTCATCGCTTTTTGATTTTCTAACTATATGTTCAATTTAATGTCATACCCTTTTATGTTTTTTATGTTTCTTCATCAAAAACATACCTGGATCCTGCATATTTAGGCTTTTCTCAAATAAAAATCGCTCCGTTCCACCTTGTGATGTCACGCGGTGATACAACCCTGAAATGGGATTTCTCCACACAACATTTGAGATACTTGTTCAACAGTGTTCGCGAGCCGGAGTTACACCCCGCGCTAAATGCGGAGAACGCTCGCGAAATCAAATGCAAATGGAGTTGTGTTAACCTCTTTAGCTGCGTGCGCTGTGAAATACATTTTGGGCCTGATTTGTAGCATGGGAAATTCATCACGTTGCTATTTTGGGGATATTAAAATCAGTTTTTCTTGCTCCTATAGTAACATTTGCATTGCACTGTACCAGAAAATGTATATGCATCGAATTTTCTAAACGAAATCTTAATAACGTAACAAAATCTAGCTTTACTATACTGACTTTTCTGGCTTTTCTGGCTTCCATGAGATTCGAATGATTTGTCTAGAATGTTCCAGTGTAAGGCATTTTTTTTTATTGTTCAAAAACTATAATTAAATATTCTGTGGCTAATCTTCTTTCATCGCTTTTTGATTTTCTAACTATATGTTCAATTTAATGTCATACCCTTTTATGTTTTTTATGTTTCTTCATCAAAAACATACCTGGATCCTGCATATTTAGGCTTTTCTCAAATAAAAATCGCTCCGTTCCACCTTGTGATGTCACGCGGTGATACAGGAAGTGCTTCACTGTGTTTTCAAACCCCATATACCTTCAGTAGATGAGCGCGAATCGACTTTTAAACCTCGCGAGGCCGCTGCTGTTGCGCAAAAATAACATGAATTGAAAAACATATATATGGGATTGATTCTCCACAGATCTGACCTGTAACTTGGCCAGCTGGCACGACGCCCCCTTCTTATCTCCACGCAGAACTTTGACTTTACAGGCAAACTTTATTAATCCACAAGGGTCTTTCGAGTTATATTTGCCTCGCGCTCCAACCTCCCAGCTTTTTTTTCGCACAGTATCGCCAGTGTAAATTGCAAACGAATGACCGCGGAACAACTGTCGATGTTCCGCGTGACCTTATTTGGCAGGGAAAGTATGTAAATGGATTAAGTCTCAGCGGTCTTTTATAGGAGCCACTGGATTCTGCGGATGAGCGTGGGGACCTCCATTTAAGGAAAAAACGATTCAGGGCAGCACAAGTGAGATTGAGAGACGGAGAGTGTAAAGACAGAAAAGATAGAAACATGGCAGGACGAATCATACATGATGGGAGTACAGATTGGCCGAGGCTACGGGGGCTAAACGCAGCTCGGTCGGACTGGCTAGGGCCATGTTTGTCCATAAATATCTTGCATAACAAATTACCGCAAGTGTCTGGCACATGGACAAAGTGTTTGCCACGGATCACAACGGGATTTGAACCATCTGGTTTCTCTGTGACCTTGTATAGAATATATGATGAATGTATAGGCGCTTTTCAGCTTTATTAAAGATTTATTCTTGGGAGTTTTAAGCCATGTTATAGCGTTACTTCATCAGAAACATACCTGGAGTTGTTTTTTGTTTCATTCGCACTAATTGCAAATGTAGACAGACTAATAACATAAATAATTAAGAGTTACTCAAAGCTCAAAGTGCTCTGTTGCACCTTGTGATGTCACGAAGCAGTAGTTTTGAAGTTAACATCTCGTTTTACCTCAGTAGAGATTGGCAATTCAAGGGCTGAAATGATCCAAATGATTCTAGCGAAGTTGTGCGGAATTTGAAAACGCAGCGGAGCACTTCCTGTATTACCACATGACATCACAAAGTGGAACAGAGTGTTTTCAGCTTGAAGAACGCGGGTTAAATTTGTGTGTGTGTGTGAATAAAACAAAACAGAAAAGGAAAAAACATTATAAGATCAGAAAATAGCGTAAAAGATGTTTGCTCAGAACGCTCCAAACTGACCAATTCTTACATTAAAAAAAAAACAAAACCCGACTAAATTGTTAACTTAAATTGAACATTTTTCTCTAGCAATCCCTCAAGGTACAGTTTGTTTAACCTTGCACCCCATTTAAAAAAAAAAAGAGTAGTTTAGTTTACGGTGTTGGGGATTTTTGCATCTGCATTAAACCCATCCTGCAATGCCAATGCAAGCCAAGGAATCTAACCCAAAACCTTCTTACTGTGAGGTTTCATTCTGACAGAAGAATCTCAGAGTGAAGTTCTACCCAGAAATTTGAAACCATCGGATAATCTCCTAGTTTTTACGGTTATACTACAGGGTTCTTGTTGGATTTTCCTGATTTGTTACGTCATTTGTAAAACCGAGATACCGTCAGTGGATCCAGAATCTCCCTTTCGAACTTTCTAACACATCACACACTGTAACAACCACTGTCTTCTTTATCTTGATGCTATTTTCGCACTCTTTTGATCAGGGGTTTGCTCCGTCAGGCTGGAAAAGCGTTTGGCATCGCAAATCAGAGCTGACGCTGCACGGTATGGAAGAGGGCTACATGAAAAGGATTCTTGAATATTCAAACAAACACTGGAGCGAAAGAAAGACCGTTCGGAGCTGCTTTCTTAATGATTAATCCTTTTTGATGGTTTGATTGCCCCGGTGGCGTGCTCGGAGCTAGCCTACACAGATGTCGACGATTCGGAGAGGCCCATATTGGGACTATGGGAGATATAAGACAGTAAAATTTATGAGTGCGGCTAATTTTGCGTCTGGCTTTGGGCGTGTCCGCGGAGGGTTCGTGTGGTGGGATCATATTCAATTTTCCGGAAACTTTCGGGATGGGTAGCGAGAGGGTGACTTGAGGTAACGGTGAGATTTGAAAAGATTAGGGAGAAGTGTAATGTAAGATGGATATGAAAATTATAGATTTATTCCGACATCCTTAAACTTTGAGCAACTCTGCCAAGTTTTGACACGCGAGGTACATATTTTATATTCAGTCGGCGTACTCCATAAAACAGTAGCATAGAGCGCTAACTAACCCTAAAGCTAATCGACGTAGTGATGAAACATAACGAAGTAAAAGCAGTAAAGTACTATATTTAAGTGTACATTTTCGGTATCTGTACTTTACTTAAAGGTAGTTGGAGGTCCTTCACCTGCTTGTTTCTAAAGATATGTCATTGTTCTACCTGGAAACGGCTCTACCTAAACATTCTGGGTCTGGATCTGGGTCGCCTCTCCACAGATCTGACCTGTAACTTGATCTGGTTTGGTCTCCATGGAGATAGAAAGCTTTAATGTCACTGTGAAACATTCAAGACAATGCAATAAATTACACGTTTATGCAGAAAGTGGAAGATTGACCTTCAAAAAAAAAACTTCAAAATGGACACTTCTACTTTTACTTTACTACATTTGAAATCAAGTATATGTCATTTATTTTTATTTAGGACTTAAAAGTAAAAGTATTTTATCTGATAGTTTTAGACCTGCTGAAAAGTCAAAACTAAAATATACAAAATTCAGTCCAAAGCTTTGCCAAAATCAGTACATTTTAAGCTTTATTAGATCTAAAAATCTGTGCAAAATACTTTTACTTTTTAGTCTTTTAGCACATTTTTAAACAAATACTTTAATATTTTACTTAAGTAGATTTTTTTCATGTGATACTTTGTCTTTTTCCTCCAGTATTTAGTCTTTTAGCACATTTTTAAACAAATACTTTAATATTTTACTTAAGTAGATTTTTTTCATGTGATACTTTGTCTTTTTCTGCTCCAGTATTTGTACTAAAGTAACAATACTGAGTACTTCTTGTACCACGGAGGTCTTCTAATTAAGGGGGGACTTAAGGGTAGTTTATATTGAACATAAACTACATTATATAAAACTTGTTAACCCATTTTTACTCATTAACACGATTGTTTTGTCCATCAAGCCAAAGGTCGGTAGTTCAAATCCCAGCCCGGACATGTTTACGTCGTTGTCGGTTCCTTAGGCAAGACACTTTGTCCATCTTGCCTTTCTGCATTACGTGAACGCGGTGTGTGCGGAGTGATCGGTGCACGTTTGAGTGGCAGATCTGGAGTCTACCCCAGGGCAACTGTGACTAGCTTACCACCGGTGTGAATAATGAATAATAATGAATAATTGCCGGGCCAGACAAAACCGCACGATTTGACACAGTACTTTAGAGAGACGAGTGGGCCTGGGATGTGCACGGTGCATTTGTGTCAAAACAAACATGGTGTCTTTGGACTAATAAATCAGTAAATGCATAAAAATTGGTAGAGGAGTGAGAAACGGCATCGATTTCTGCAGAAGTACTATAGATTTTTGGATTTGTGGTTAGAGGTTAGGGTTAGGGTTAGGACAGAGGTCGCCAACCTTTATTATCAAAAGTTTCAATTTTCAATTTTGTCCCCTCTTCAACCAAAAAAAAAAAGTTGTAGGGAGCCGCAAAAAATATCAGAGCTTGTAAACTTTTAAGTTTTCATCTTTTATTTATTTTACTTGTTACAACCACTGAATATAACAGAAGTGCAGTGTGCATTTGTACTTTGAAATAAATTAAACTGAACTGTAGGCCTATTTAAGTCCTTCTTATATTTGTGTAAAAGTAAAATAAAAATGACCCCACTGTGGAGACGTAATCCACTTCTTGAAAGATAGTTTGTTCTCTTCAGCTTTTCGTAGCAGTTCCGAAATCGCTCGAATTTCGCTCATCTTCGGTCGGGTATTTTTCAGCAAAAGCGTCATTGGCGATGACGGTGAATGAATAAGTCCACGCTGAATTAAACTCTCTATTTTCTTTTCTTTTTTGGGATTTTTTCATGGTTAGGCCATCGCAGAGTTCGTTATTTTAAGAGATCCATAGTTCGCACACGACAAAAGCCGCCATGACGTTGCGTGACTGACGTATATTTTCGTAGACAAATTAGAAATTAAAATCAGTTCTTTTAAAATTCGATGGCATCAACTCAAACTCCAAGATAACTTCCCAACAAAATACAATAATATGAATACAAATGAGTTAAGAAATACCATTTATTTAAGTTCGTTTTTTTTTTTCCAAGGCCAAAGGGAACCGCTTCAATGAGGACGAAGAGCCGCAGGTTGCCGACCCTATTTTTTGAACTAAATGATACAAGAATGCCTTTTTGTGCCTATGATTGGAGTATCCCAAGAATTGAGTGTTCTTGGTCTGATTTAAGAACAGAACGTCGATGGGACTCGTTACGCAAGAACAACGCGGCAATTTGAAAGGGTTTATCAGCTTCGTTGCATTTAAATCGCCATTATTATTTATTATTACGGTTAAACCTCAAAATCCAGTCGAAATTGAGGTCACTTCCGACCCGAATTCCTGGATATACCGTCTTCCGTTTCGCTTTACCACATCGAGAGCGCAACCTTTTTGAAATCATCCGTGTTGACATTCAGCAAAGGGGAAAACCACTCCTTGCATCACCTTCTCCCCACGATCCCGTATCCGACACAATCACGAGCGTCTGGCCTTACACGCACCTGTGGCTCGTGTTGCGTTCGCGGCAAGCTGCACAATCCCCAGTTAATCAGAATGAAGTAATTAGGTACTGTTTGCAAACACGGCGAGCGAGATTGTTTTTAGCCAAGATCAAGCTGGCGTACCTCCCAAAGTGCTACCTGCGCCGTGGCCCCGAAAACTCCATCACAAATTAAATCTCCGTTTAGTTTCCCTGATATCTCATTCCGGCGCAACTCATCTTATCTGTACTTAAAAAGTTGCCTCGGAGCGGTGATAAGAGGAAGCGAACGGGGAAGGGAAGGGAGGGAAGTGGCGGCGAAGGAAGGGAGGGAGGGCGCCGGCGCTGACAGATTAATTCGTACGGGGTGAAAATCTGTCTTTTTGTGGTGGCTAGGCGCGAGATAGCGTCGGAGATAGGAGGAGGAGGGAGAGATTGAGGGTTGCCACGGGCGATTGACTAGAGCGTAAGGGTGAGGCTGGAGAACGGAACAAAAGACAGACACTTGTGACAAATATACAGATGTGCGGCGACGGCGGCGAAGGCGGCGCTGTTATTGGTAAAGACATCAAAGTTAGGCGGCTATATTTCAAACTCTGACTTCTGGACGAATAACGTGTGAAAAGTTCTTTGTTTGTGTCTAAATAGTTTTGTAAGTCTAGTAACAACGGCGAAAAGAAGATACACGCTGTTAGATTTGTCTGATTTCCGCTGGAATCTGCGGCATTTAACCCGAACCCTATACAGTTTCCTGATGGCATTTTCTGATCTGTGTTATAACGGCGCTCCTCATTGCAAACATACCTGAGTCATCGCACAAATCCTTCATATTTTCCTTCATATGTTCCGCCTAGTGATGTCATGCCGTAATACAGGAAGTGCTCCACTGTGTTTCTAAACTCCATGCATCCTCACTAGAATCATTTTGATCGTTTTAGCCCTGGAATTATCAGTCTCTTCTGAACTAAAACATAACTGTTTACTTGGAAAATGAACAAGGTATCTACCTATCTCCCATTTCTCCGTGAGTTGTTAAATAACTATAACTATACACTTAAAAATAAATACCATATTTTTTGGGCTGTAAAGCGCACCGGATTATAAGGCTCCCACTCAACATTGTTCAGTTTTAACACAAAAATACAAAACCTGAAATCTGCATCGGCATTTTGCAGACCAGGTACCAAAGGTCATACATAAGGCGCACTGGATTATAAGGCGCACTGCAGATTTTTGAGAAAATTGTATAATTTTAGATGCACCTTATAGTCCGAAAAATATGGTAAGTGCATCATTAAAGGTCCTATGTCAGAAAACTGTGAGCTAATTCAAGCTAACAACTGCCTTTACCTTTAGTTCAGTAGAGATTCCAGGGCCAAAATTATTCAAATGATTCTAGTGAAGCTGTCTGGAGTTTAAAAACGCAACGGTGCACTTCCTGATTGAGAGAAGAACTCTAAATATGCCTAAATATGCTGTGTTAAACATGAATAAAACAGAACGAATGAAGGGAACATTAGAACATAGATCCAAAAACAGTATAAAATGGGCACTTTAAAATCAAAATGTAACTGTAACATCGACATAAATCAGGTTTGTATGATGAAATCCTCTGAGAACTCATTATCAACTTTATGCAGTATTTTTAACGTAGCTTGTTGCGTACTAAAACATGTTTTCAGATGGGACTGACAGTTTTTTATATTGCTTATTATTGCTTGTATGTATAACACCCTTTCCTATATGTGGTCTCGCGTAACATATTTTCAAACTGAACTGCCTGTGCCCGTTAATTTCTACACAATTCCCAGCCGTAAATACATCGAGTCGGGGAGCGAGGAGCCTTGGAGAGCCGTCTTTGATGCAAGATTTAAAAACTGAATCCCATTTTGAGCACAGTCCCATCTGGTTTGGCTCCTCTGTGTTGTCCATTTGGGTTGGCCTGACTTCTGACAGGCCCTTCCAGTGAAATGAAAACATCCTCTGCCTCAAAGCGATTGGGCTCTATTGTCAAAAACAGTAAGTAAAAACTGTAGCCGGGGCGAGTTCTGTGGATGTGTGCACGCCAGCTCAAGTCTGCTTTATGTGTATAGCCCCGGTCCTGTGGTATATTGGATTTGAGTGTCCCGTGGTACGAAGTAATTGGATATTCTAATGCAAATGTGAACTTTTCTTGACCCAGAAGGAAGTAAATAATGTCTGACCATGGTAAAAGTGGGTGGTAGAAGTAGTTGTAGTTGTAGTAAGTCCAAAGCGCTAACATGTTCAATACGCTACACTTTCTCAATCTTGCCTAGTGTCAAGGGCCTGGACCCCTCCCTCCTTCATGTCCTGGATTAATCTGTCCTCGTCTTGTTAGATCAGTAGTTTCCTTCTTTGGCCTACAAACTTACAGCTTTACTTGCAGTGGATACGTCCTGGCCATCTATGCCTGTCCATCCATGGGAGTGGATCTCTCCTTCACTGTGGTTCTCCTCGAGGTTTCTTGTTTATTTTCCCACAGTTTTTTGTTTTTGGATTGTCCAACCGGGAATCAGACAAAAAAGTATGATTTGTACAAAACTTAACTTAGAAAGTACATTTAGGTGCAATAAATACACAATTGTAATAATCATATGACAATAAAACACATTTATTTACTGTGGTTCTCCCAGAGGTTTCTTGTTTTTTTTTCCTACTGTTTTTTTTTTGTTTTTTTTGAGTTTTTCCTTGCCGAAGAAGGAGGGTCTAAGCACAGGAGATGCTGGGACAATTATCCATTTGCCTGCTTGTTGTTGGACATTCTGTATTTTTGAATTATTATGTTTCTTATTCTGCTCATTCTCTGACATCTCTGTTTGCTAAATTAACAATTTTGTGAAGCCCGCCGAGATAACTGTTGTTGTAATTTTGGGCTATACAAAAATAAATTGAATTGAATAAATGCAGTAAAATCTTGCAATTTGATACCCTGCTACCTGCACTACATACTTGACATTGTGTCATTGGACAAGACACTTTACCCACCCTGCCTGAAAGAATGTCATCATTGTTTTTGGTACTAGTGTCATAGCTGTACATGTTTTCTCTCTTCAACTTGAGTTACAGTATTTTTGTAGTAGTAGTTGCCGTTGTAGTAGTACTAGTAGTCATCATAGTAGTCATAGTCACCAAAGTAGTGGTAGTAATTGCAGTACTTGTAATACTAGTCCTTCATACGTTGCAAAAAAGTTTAAATGAAATAGCTTTTCTCTTCTACTTGAGTTATAGTATTTTTATAGTAATAAGTATAAGTAGTACTGGTAGTCATCACAAACATCATAGTAGTCATAGTCACCAAAGTAGTGGTAGTAATTGCAGTACTTGTAATACTAGTCCTTCATATGTTGCAAAAAAGTTTAAATGAAATAGCTTTTCTCTTCTCCTTGAGTTAGAGTATTTTTGTAGCAGTAGTAGTAGTAGTAGTAGTTGTCGTCGTAGTAGTACTAGTAGTCCTCATAATCATCACAGTAGTCATAGTCACCAAAGTAGTGGTAGTAATAGCAGTACTTGTAATACTAGTCCTTCATACATTGCAAAAAGGCTTAAATGAAATAGCTTTTCTCTTCAACTTGAGTTATAGTATTTTTGTAGTAGTAGTAGTTGTCGTCGTAGTAGTACTAGTAGTCCTCATAATCATCACAGTAGTCATAGTCACCAAAGTAGTGGTAGTAATAGCAGTACTTGTAATACTAGTCCTTCATACATTGCAAAAAGGCTTAAATGAAATAGCTTTTCTCTTCAACTTGAGTTATAGTATTTTTGTAGTAATAAGTATAAGTAGTTGTCGTCGAAGTCGTAGTACTAAATAGTTCATAGTCGTAGTCATAAAAGTAGCAGTAGTTGTAATAGTAGTCTTCCATACATTGCAAAAAAGTTTAAATCGCTTTCCTCTTCTACTTGACTTATAATATTTTTGTAGTACTAAGTATAAGTAGTAGTAGCTGTCGTAGAAGTCGTAGCGCTAGTCGTCGTCGTAGCCATAACCATCAAAGTAGTAGTTGTAATAGTACTCGCCATACATTGCGAAAAAGTTTAAATGAAATAGCTTTTCTCTTCTCTCTCCTTTTTCGTCGTAATACTTATAAATGTTAACTCAGGACAGTAAAAACAAAGGATAGCGCGGCTCCGTCTTATTAAAACACCCCGGCAGTGCGATATGACATTTTGAATTTGAAACCCCGTCCGCATATAAACCTTCATCATTTAGATTGTCCATTTTTGTGATTCATAAAAACGTGAAATCCCTCTTTTCACTGTAAAGTATCTTCGGCGCTGGCTTTCTCGCTCTCGCTCTCTCTCTCTCTCTGCCCTCCATCCAGATACTCTATTGAGCTTTTGGTAATTTCTGTTTCCATGGCAACGCGAGCCAAGTCATCTCTGGTGGAGGGA
>KN491626.1:0-12396 GCA_000787155.1 Scartelaos histophorus | reverse complement strand
TCTCCACCCTCCTTTCTGCCCCCCTCTCCCAGCTGCCCCGTCCCAAACGCCCGTGATAAAACCAGATTGGGCTGGTGGCTTCTGTTCAGAGCAGGTCAAGCAGAAAAAGATGTGTTTATGGCGTTTTGTTTTCGCCGATTATCCACCAAAAAGTGTTCTAGTTTTGGTTGGTTTTGGGGGTTTGGGGGGTAGACTCACGAGACAATGGGCTCTTGTGTTAAATCCACTCTTTGGGTCGGTGTTAAATGTGGTGTTTCTGCTGCTTCATTTCATGTTAAAGTTTGATGAGGTCCCACGAGACAGAACACAGAGATCTGAAAGTGCTCCAGACTCTCTAAAGTGGAGATGGAGCGACTGGAGTCCTCCGTCCTTATGGTCTGGGAATATATCACACTCAAGAGCAGACTGTTGAGTTTATTTGGGGTTTGGGAAATACCAGATCTAAGCCACTACTAAAACAGGATTTACAAAGGACTCTGCCAGGACTAAACCAGCACTAAACGGGACTAAACCAGGACTAAATCAGGACTTATAAAGAACTTTTGCCAGGGCACAACAGTGATTGAAAAGTTTAACTATGACTAAACCAGGTCTTAACCAGAACTAAACCAGAATTAAACCAGGACTAAACCAGGACTTAATCAGGACTAAACCAGAATTAAACCAGGACTCAACCAGAACTAAACTCGGACTAAGCAAGGACTAAACCAGGAATAAATCAGCAATAAACAAGGACTGAACCAGGACTAAACAAGGTCTAAACCAAGACTAAATCAAAATTAAACCAGGACAAACCAGGACTAAACTAAGACTAAACCAGGCCTAAACCAGGACTAAACAACGTCTAAATCACGACTAAACCAGAACTAAACCAGGTCTAAACCAGGTCTAAACCAGGTCTAAACCAGGTCTAAACCAAAAACAAGACTAAAACAGAACTAAAAAAGTAAAAAAAAAACAGCCACAGTCTCAAACCTGGACTAAAATGATACTAAATGATGTAACTTTTCTGCTGCTTTTCTCCTGCTGTGGAAAATTCCAAACAAAGCAAAACTTATGGAGACAATCAAGTGACAGACCAGCAGAAAAGTGACATACTACAGCTTTAAATGCCCACTGTGTTACATTTCTGTTAGAGGAGCCACCAGTGACTTGTCTCCGTGGAGATGCCATTGCTTTATCTCCAAGATTCCCCAGTACGGCATTAAACTTGTCTATAGAAACGACCAGGAGACGCCACCAGGACAAGTTACAGGTGAGATCAATGAAGACATGACACCCATAATTAAATACATGCATCTTATATACTGTAAGTTTGGTATCATATTGCAGAACATTCCAGAAAAGTTACAGAGTGCACTTTTAAATATCTCAAAATAGAAAAAAAAAACAAAAAAACAGTATGCATTAGATTATGTTTATTGTTACATGGATTCCCTTCATGCTGAGTATAGCTGCACGTGATTGGCTGCTCATGATTGGCTCCTTGTGATTGGCTGCTCGTGACTGGCTGCTCATGGCGAGGCGGGGAACGCAGACCCGATGTATTTCTTTCCGTCTCCGTAGGTGGAATTGTCCCAAGTGTAGGTCTGGATCCGGAGCTCCTTTCCTCCCAGACTCAGATAACACCTACACAGCACAGGTACACCACGTATGAGCCACGGAAGAAGAGAGCTGAACATTTTCAGAGAATTTACACTATTTTTTGGGGGGAATAGAAACATGTAGAAACTTTGCTAACTTCAGTCTTCAGGACATGAAACTGTGGAGTTCTGTCACAACCTCAGAAACGCTGTTTTAAAATTGAAAAATACAACATAGTCAATTTAGTTCAAGAGCAGCACAAACCACCTTAAAACTGAGCCTGGAGTTAAAATGTGACAGTATTAAACAGTAGACTGCTTTATTTTGTTTATAGGTATAACATACAGTATTATTACTTAAAAAGTCCTGGTTGGAGTTAGAGTTGTTTTCAGAAGACTCCTGCTATGTTTGTTACTTTAGTTTGCACATGCTCAGTAAGGCCCCTGTAGTGAGAAATCAGGATACTGCATCTACAGGCCACAATACCCTGGATACTCTCAGAAAAGCCCGGTAAGAGTCTTCTGGTTTCTCATCATCAGGATACTGGCAGATCCAAGAGACTGAAATCAGGACACTACATGGACACTCACATCACCAGGGTGCTCAAAAAACCCTATCATAACCGGGATACTCGAGCACGTACTCATGAAATACTGTACTCAAGGAAAATCCACAGATACTGAACCTTCTGATGACTTTTTACCAGTGTCTAGACCCCCAGTGTGTGTAATGTTGATATAATCATGTATGCCAATGACACTCATGGTAAAAGTGTCAAAGAGGACCGTCAGAGGAGGTGACTGAGGTTTCTGCTTGGTTAAAAAACTCTTGTCTCACTTTAAATATCAACAAAACTCTTTCTATGTTTTTTACAAACTGTCACAAACCTCAACAGTATCCTCAAATTCTGATAGAAGGGCAAACGATTATTATGTTATGTTGATCAGGTGAAATGTCTAGGAATTAT
This sequence comes from Scartelaos histophorus, assembly GCA_000787155.1. NCBI lineage: Eukaryota > Metazoa > Chordata > Actinopteri > Gobiiformes > Gobiidae > Scartelaos > Scartelaos histophorus. The sequence goes on along the minus strand of KN491626.1, from coordinate 9,845 downwards.
TATGGAACCAAATGTATGTTTTAAAAAGCTCACAAACACTATAAAATTTGACACGGCCTATTTCAGATACGTCAGAAACTCCCAAACTACTGAAGCCTCAGGGGCCTCTAAATGCAGTGATAACGCCACATTTTTTATACTGTATAACAAGTTGGTCACAGGTTTGTAAATCAGCTCTGAGGCCTTTAGAATCATTATATAAAAATGCTCTCAAGACCCATGACAAGAAAAGTTGACTATTCCAACAAATTCACCATATTACAACAAAAAGCAGCTTTATAACTCTAGAAATTGTATTAAATATCCTATAAAACATCGCACTGTGATCTGTTTAAATCTACAGAAGTGTGTGTGTTGGACTCACATTTTCCCAGGACGAGTGATGTAGCAGAGACTGTAGAGGGCGAAGTCAAACTCCGGGCTGCAGCCGATCACAGCAGATCCCACCTGTTTATAATATCCGTCCCATTTAAACTGCATTCCCATCACGTCCGGGTACGAGTTCCACTGCACACAGACCATAGGTGTGGAATTAAGACAGAGTAAAAGTACACAACTAAACTTAAAGTGTGTGTGATTCTGTGATTTTCTCATTTTGATTTCATTTGGTGGGATAAAACTGCTATTTTAAATTTTAAATTTACTTTTACACAAATAAAAAAGCCATTTGTGAAGTTAAATTGAAAAAAAAAAAAAAAAAGTTTAAAATTATAGGAAGTAGAGATATTGATGACATCACACTGGAAGAATTTTGTCCAAACATTTGGCACAATTTACACAAAACACTTTTTTCTGATCATTTAAACTTTATTTCAACAAAATTAAAGTGTTTTCTTATATTTCTATTTGTCAAATCATTACCTCTGTGCATATTAAAGCAGTAAGAGTTATGGAATTCCCAAGCATGATGTCCAGACTCCAATCAGGAATTTAAAAAAAATGGGAAATGGAATGGGAAAAATTGGAAAAAATTTAAATCTTTTGTAAATATAATAACTTTAACTGTGCTTTAATAAAATGAGTGTTCGACCCTGGCATAGGCCCTTTAAAAAAGTTTATATGCCAGGACTAAAGTACTAAACTAAGATTTGACTTTGAGTCGATTCAACTTGCCAAGTAAAGTGATCTAACAACGGAACAAGTGTGTTTGTCTTAATTCAAGCAACATTACATTTGGTTTCTAATTTCCAAAAAGTTGTTTTTTGTTTTTATTTTTAATTTTAAGTGTAGCAGATTGTGTTCATATTTTAAGTACAAAAAATCTTGATAATTTTACTTGTCATGTGAAATTTACTCAAATAATGATAAAACCTGTATTGTATTCCTGTATTGCAACATGGTTTTGTCATTGTTTGTTTGTTTGTTTGTTTGTTTGTTTGTTTGTTTGAGAGAAGAGCATGTGTGAATGAAACAAAACTCAACTCCAGGTCTGTTTGTAACAAGGAAAAAATATTAGAACATAGATCAGAAAATAGCCCTTTGAACTTACCTGTTTCCATGGAGACAACAAACAAACAGTACCCTCTCCTGTGTACATGTCAGATCTATGGAGACGTGTAGCTCTATGCATATAAAACAATAAAAGGTGTGGAAGTGTAGCACTGACCGGCCCGTCGAAGCTGTGGCTGTAATAGTTGAGCTCTCCTCTTTTCTCCAGGAGGTAAAACTGGATCCAGTTATGAAAACCAGACACTTTTCCTCCTTTCACTTCACCTGAAACACACACGTGCATCACTGGAAGAACTCGCACAAAGAAATCACAAAAATACCCTCAGCTTTCAGTAAATCCATAGAGCTTGAGTGCTGAGTCCAGACCTGCAAAGATGTGCTCGAAGCCGCTGGAGTCCAGGGCTCCACTGCTGCGAGAGTAAAGTCCAAACCACATTTTCTTCAAGTCCTCGATGAACTCCTCCTCTGAAGAGTACACGCCTGAAAAACACCAGGAAAACAGAGGGTTTGTGTTATTTTCACTTGGTTATGGGTTAAGCATTTTTAAAGCCAATTAAAAACCTATTGTTGATTCATTTGCTCTAATCTGGTCCAGTTTGTAGTAGTTCTGGATTTTTTTTAGTCAACAGCTACATGTTAGAGGACTTTTTCACCAAAACTTGAACTTTAACTTATGAACTTATATATTTTACAAAAATAGTTAATAAAAGTTTTTGTTTTGTTTTGTTTTTTAACTTTTTTTTATAATTTAAACTTGATAAAAGAGTTTACTGAAATGTCTATTGGTCACATCACATCCTCTGTGCATATTAAAGGAGTTTTGGCCTATAATGTCTAATATAGTTGTTAGGTAATAGTTTAATAGTACTATTCCAAAGCCTGATGATTCCAACTAGAAAGTACAATTTTAAGTGGTAGTAGTAGTAGTAGTAGTAGTAGTAGTAGTAGTAGTAGTAGCAGTAGTAGTAATAGCAGTAGTAGTAGTAGTAGTAGTAGTAGTAGCAGTAGTAGTAGTAGCAGTAGTAGTAGTAGTAGTAGTAGTCCTGGTTCATACTATATTTCGTCCTTTTAGTCAACAGCTACAGCAGGTCGTACTTTTTCATGAAAACTCTAACGTAATTATATTTCAGATTTTACAATAAATTTTAATAAATGTTACTAAATGTTTTTTCTTTTCTTATTTTGAATATGACGTACATGCAGGTATTACCAGTTCTGTTACCTATAGCAACCACAGCACCAAACATAAAAGACAGACTAATGATTAGACTAATACAGATAAATGAGAATGACTGAGTTTCAGATACGTCACAACATCCTACTGGGCAGTTATATTTCATACAGAGGGGGCAGCTGGAATTAATGTTGCTAAAATACAGATTTTTGTTGTAATACACTAAGTTCTTGATCAGGTTCAACATTTGTGAATTTACCTCTGAAATATTTCAACAGAAACTATAATGTAATTAATAGGAAAATATGGTACTTGCTCCAATCTGGACATCATCACATTCTGGAATCTGAAAACCACCAATATCTTTACAAAAAGTGTCATAAAACTATAGACAACAGACTGGACTGATCTGAGAATCATAGCAGACTGTACTTTCTCTAAAGGCTATCCTTTAACATCTGCCAAAAGCTCCTGCTGATGTTCTACCATCTCCAGTGTCCTCCTCTACTGTGATCTGCTGGAACAAGGACACTGTGTGGTTGGATAAGATGGAGGAAGGCAGGATCTGTGGTGGGTCCAGGGACTCACTCTCATCTGTGGCTGAGAACAGGGTTCTAAACAAGCTCCTATCCATCCTGGAGAATCCCCACCCCCTGCACAGCACCATCACCCGACAGAAGAGCACCTTTTGGGATAGGTTATTGTCCCTGTCCTGCTCCATGGACACATTCTGAACTTGTATGTTCCACATGCCATACATATTTCAGCGCTTCACTATGATTTCTAAACTGTCTGTGCATTTTGGATGGAGTTTTCAGGCTTGGTGACATAGGCAGAGGGATTCTCTTTCACCAATACTTCACTGCAATTCCCAGCTTTTTTCCATATAAGATAAATATTGACCACAACAAGTCCGAATTAGAAGAAGACAAAAAGCTGTCCCACACACTCTAAATCCTTTACCTTTACTACGAAGGAAAGTGGAGAGCTCCCTGCCCACTGCCGTGTTGGACATGGTCTCTCTCACAAAGTGGTCCTGCTCCTGAAGCTGCTGCTGGCTGAAGCTCTCCGTCTGACCCGTCATCCTCCTGTAGTTATCCAGCACGGCCACCAGGGCGGCGTACGTGGGTCTGGAGAAGAGAGTGCCCTCGTCCAGGTAACGGAACAGACTAGAAAAAAAACACATTTATCAAACTTTAAACATGATTTGACTGATTTAGGGTCATTGTGTCATTGACTGGGGCTTTACAACTAAATAGTCCTCTGTATAAATGTAAAAATCCAACTAAAGAAGGTTGTGATTACAAAGTATACATTTAGACTCAAGTGTGCAGTGAATGGACCGTTTAAAGAAAGGCCAAACCAATATTACTCACACATTACAATGTTTTTCTTCAAACAGGACACACTTAATACTTAAATACTGACCTGTCCTCCAGCCTGCGCATTTAGATTTTCAATTCAATAAACAGGTCTGGATCTGGGTCAACTGTGTCTCCAGAAACAAGGAAAACATGTTCACATCCAGTACAGACTAGACTTATTACAAGTGTAACACTGATTTATCCTTCATTACAAAAGTGCTGGTCATGAAGTACAAGTGTTTATCTCATAATCTGGTGTTTTGGTTCAAGAAGATTATTCAGAAATCAGTATAAGTCTCACATGAGTCTCTCAGTTTCAATGGTGAAATCTAGTGTGTTTAAACCTAAAATGTCTCTGAACAGTCACTCCCTAAACCCCTGCACCTGTCTGGAGTCAGGGCTAGTGCAGCGTCTGCAGCTCAGGGAGGGAACTCTGGAGGTTCTGACCTTCACATGAGGCCTGTCCAGAAAATGAGAGTGAGACAAACTTGGATGTGGCTCTAGCTCTGGAGACACAGGTTCAGATGTGACTGTGAAACTTTTTAAAACAGTAAGAGCACAGGACACAGCTCCTGTAAAGAATGTGTGCAGTTGTGTGTGATGTCACATGTTGCAGGTACAGTGTGTGCGTGTGCGTGTGCGTGTGAGACTCACGGTTTGGAGGCGTAGTCGGTCTGAGCGCTCGTCTGTGAGTTGGAGATCAGGGTCTGAGGGTCGATGATGAGCTGAGATCCTGAGGCTTTGTTTGAGTCCAGAGCGAAAAGAGCCTCAGACACAGATTTGATCTCAGCATCAGTGATCACACCACCCGACGCTCCACCTGTGAGAAACACACACTTTAAACTATTACACCACCTGTGAGAAACACACACTTTAAACTATTACACCACCTGTGAGAGACACACACTTTAAACTAATACCCCACCTGTGAGAGACACACACTTTAAACTATTACACCACCTGTGAGAGACACACACTTTAAACTATTACACCACCTGTGAGAGACACACACTTTAAACTATTACACCACCTGTGAGAGACACACACTTTAAACTATTACAGCACCTGTGAGAGACACACACTTTAAACTACTGCTCCACTAAGACAAATGCACTTCGAACTACTGCACCAAAACTCAAAATGCTCTGTTCCACCTTGTGATGTCATGTAGTGGTACTTTTCAAGTCCAGCTCCTTTTACCTTTAGTTCAGAGATCAGAAATTCCAGGGTTAAAATGATCCAAATGATTCTAATGAAGGTGTGTGGAGTTTAAAAACACACTGGAGCACTTCCTGTATTACCACATGACATCACAGGGTGGCACCATAGACCGTATATATGAATGGACATAGCTAACGTGCTAGCCATCGCGTGCCACATTGGAAGTGCTCCTTCTGACTCTGGCTCCCATTGACTTACATTAGGATCTTGTCGCTCATCTCTCTGGACCTGCTGCTGTGATCCTCTTCATCTTGGTCTTAAAATGTTCTTATTAACCCGCTCTACATGATCCTGAATTTTTGCTATTGTGTTAGTCAAAAAAATCCTATTCATAACATAGAGCCTGGCTCCAGATTGAGAAGAACTCAAATGTCAGAAGTGTTAGGAGCAGACAAAATAAACTCAAATCTATTCCTTCCTACATTTTTCTTGTACTCAGTGTTGAGTCTTCATGGGCTCCAGTTTCCTCTTGTGCTTTGAGCACTTTTTTCCTATTCCACTGATATGACATTTTGTTTTAAACTGTTCATTTCTCATAATTGTGAAATCCTGTATATTTCTCTGTGCAGCTGTGTTTACTGGGTTTAGACAGAATAATAAAAATAGCTTCACACGTCTCCTTTCTGTTCCTCTTTGTGAATTTCTGCAGGTGCGATAAGAACATGCAGCACATGAGAACCTGACAGGTGCCACACTGTTCATGTGGCATAATGTAGTCCAAAGGATCGAAAACCCAATACTGATCAATACTCAAACTATTACTGAAATCTGAGCAAGTACTGATACTAAAAAGCTGACTGACAGGGCAAAAGTGAACCTTTCCTGAATGGGTTTAGAAAGATCCTGAGCTGGATCAGAACCAGTCTAAGAGCACATAGACTAGTACACACCATGGACACTATGAACCTACTGCACCACTGAGGGTTACACACATACAGAGCTTAACAAATGTATTAGAGCACCTGCCATGAAAACAAGAAAACATAACTTGCTTCACATTAACACTGTTGTTTTAATATTACTGTAGTATTGGTATTGGAATTAGTATCAAAATTAATTTTGAAATTGTCATCACTTTTACTTAAGTAATTTCTTGGATCACTTTATTCTTCTTCTTGAGTGATATTACTGAGAACAATTCTTCTCTGTCTTATGCATGTGTTCATTTGTGTGCATGTGTGTGATGTGTGTGTTCATTTGTGTGCATGTGTGTGATGTGTGTGTTCATTTGTGTGCATGCGTGTGGTGTGTGTGTTCATTTGTGTGCATGCGTGTGATGTATACTTGTGTGTGTTCATTTATGTGTGTGCGTGTGATGTACGTGTGTGTGTATAGTGACTTACACACATCGTTGTAGTCCCCACAGCAGTTGTTGTACTGGCTGCACTTGGAGTTGCAGTGACATTCATTCTGAGAGTTGTAAGCTTCATCACAGCGACTTTTACAGGAGGACGAGGCTGCAGAGAAGAGGCTGATATCATCATCCATATAATACTTCCTACAACTGTACAACAACTCACCCTTATGGAACGCAAAACCATGTGTCCTGTCAATCATTGTTGCACTGTCTTTCTATGGCCTCATGTAGCAGTGATTTTATATTTTATTACTTACCTCCTATTTTATTTTGACTTGTACATGTACATTCATAAAATTATGCCTTATTTAACACCCGTCTCTTGCTAATTAAGTCTAAGCCTGTATCATCTACACACAACCACAGTCACTTTTTGATCTGAATACACATAACTACTACTACTACTACTACTACTACTACTACTACTGTAACTGCTGCTGTTACTTGTAGCTCTAAAATGATGACCACTGCTGTGCGTCAGTGGGGAAATGATGAAAACTGCACAGCAAAAACTAGAAGGTTAAAATTTCAGGGTAAAGAGTTGTTTTTAACCCAAAAACTGTTATTTTAACTATGTGAAATTAAAGTTAATTACACTTCCACTAGGGTTCATCTAACTTCCCTTAGTGTTAATCTGGCAGTTCCCACCACCACTTCAAACTCTCACCAGGGAAGAGCAGTTTGAACCTGTTTTGTCCAGAATTGAATCTTAAATTAACTAAAATAAAGTGTAAAATAATATGTGTATTGTTTAGCTAAATCAGCTGATAACCCTACAAAGTGTTATCTATTTACTCCCAAAATGTTAATATATGTTAAACAGTAACTTTGCTGCATTGTTACTTAATATTAAAAAATGTTAAATTAACTCTAGAACAGACTGGACTCATATAAACCCTGAGAAAATGTCAAAACTGATTCTGTGAGTCAATTTTTACACTCCCCTTTTCATTGTGTGAGGTGGACGGTTGGAATTGTTGATGAGCCGAACTTAACTGAACGCAACAATGACATGAAGATGAAGAAAACTGTGACATTTTCTCATGTTTTATAGATTTTTTCAGACTCATGAGCAAAGCCGCTGGAAGTTGTAATAGTCTCAATTCATGTTACGTTACAGAGACATTCGGAAAGATGCGATTACAATTTCCGGCAGCAGTAAGTAAAATGTCCCAGTTTTCTTCATCTACATCTCATTGTAGAGTTCTGTTACGCAGCTTACAGACATCAGCAATTACAGCCATGCCTCAGTTGTCGGTAGGAGAGTCTTGTGTCGGTATCTACACCAGAAGTTGTCATCACATCTCACCAGATGTCTTCCTGGTTTGTAACGTTAGCATGAATAGAGCCTATTACGTTGTACTCTGTCAGGAAATATTCATAAGGTCAATTTACAAATGTTGAACCTGATCATAGATTTATTAATTTCTGATTCAACTAATTTCTATCTCGCCCAAAATCACAGTCACCTCGCCGAGCTTAACAAAACTGCTGATTTAGTCAACAAAAAGTTTGAACATGAAATAGAAAGTTGTCAAATTCCACCTGCCCGTGTGTTGAGAGATAATATGTGTAAAGTGCTGATGTGATTCTGTTGTGAGTCTTACATTTGCACACTTGGTCATAGTCATAGCAGCAGTCCCCGAACCTCTCGCACGCAGTGTTACACTGACACGTAAAGTCACTGTCTGTGCCGTAGCCACAGCGCCCCATGCATGAGTCCAGAGAATCTGCAACGACAGCAGCACAGTCACACAGCTGGGGCAAAAATCAGGGCTTATAACATGCCATTTAAAATGTAATCAATGATCTGTTTATTGTATTTATATCATCTAAAACATATGAAGTGAGCTGCTTCATAGAAAGGTGGTTTAACTAAATGTGATACACACCTGGATTATAGTGACCGTTTCTGGTATCTGGTTTGTTCTTTAGGACTGAACAAAGTGTCCCTTATTGAGTATAGTGGGTAACTTCCCCCGCAATACTAAATATTATGTACATGTGAAAATATGTAAATACTCAGCCCATACACAGTCCTTTGGCATCTTCACCACTGATCAAAATGTAGCGTCAGCCATTAAATTGTAGTTGACCTCGCACTGGTTCATTCATTCTCACCTACCGGTGAAGTTGCACAAGAACACCGATAGCTCTTCATCTTTTCTCTCAAAGCCTTGGTACCTTTACACTCTAGAAGACGACCTTCACCTCTATGATGAGAGCTTCAACTTGGAGGCTCTGCTCTGCCCCACACCATCAGGGAGCGAGCACGAGCCACAGGAGGCCCAAATGGTTTCTCCCACCACCACCATCCAGGAGCCCTCAAGCCCAGAGGACCCTGCACCTCTGGTCCAGGAGCCCCCAAAACCAGGGAATCGTGCAACAAAGCCTTGGTACCTCTACACTATAGAGGACGACGATCGCCTCTATGATGAGGACTTCAACCTTGAGGCTCTGCTCTGCTCCACACCAATAGGGAGCGGGCACAAGCCACAGGAGGCCCAGGACCTTGCACCCCCAGTCCATTACCTGGTCCAGGACCCTGGACCCACAGCCCAGGACCCTGCACTACCATAACAGGACCCAGTCCACGACCTTCAACCCCTGGTCATCCAGAATGTTCCACCCCTGGAGGAGAGTGCTCTAGTCAGGGAGCTCCATGGACAGTTGGAGCAAACAAGAGCTGAACTCACACATCAGGTCAAAATAAACAAGTCTTTGGGGTACAGACTTAGGTCACAGGAGAGAGTGAACCATGAAAAAGACTTTGAGATGAAAAAACTCAATGATGCTCTCCGCATGAAAGAAAAACAACTGCGAGACCATGAGATAATGTGCATAACAAAATAAGAGTCCTGTACAACTCCAAAGTACAGAAAACTGTAGAGCTCAAGCAGGAGCTCACAAACTCCATAAAAGTGAAGAACAACACTGACACTTTGGAGGTGCAAAAACTCAAGGCCTTTCTTCAATTGAAAGACAAAGAGCTGGAGACACAAAACAAGGTTTACAACAAAATCCGATGTCTTTACAACAGTTGTGCAAGAAAAAGTCAGCCTCAAACAAGTGCTGTTTAATACCGGGAAAGTCCTTAAAAAATGAACGAACAACTGAAAGAAAAGGACAATATCATTACTGAGATGCAAATCACAAGCAGGTTGAGGCAGAGGCCTGTAGTGATTCTCAAACTACTGGTTTGGAGGTTGATGAAAATGTGATGCAAAAAGCCAAGGAAAAAACATTCAAAACCGTGCAGGAGCTTCTCCGCTCAGCTCTT
>KN491624.1:5586-25841 GCA_000787155.1 Scartelaos histophorus | reverse complement strand
GTGTGTACACGACTTTAATCTCCCAGAGTCAGTGTCAGACTTTGAGTCACTGCTGTTCTAAGTTCATTTAGTAACAATTCCTAAAGGATTAAATGGTTATAACTGTGTTATAACTGAACTAAATACACGTTCTATTCAGATATTTGCTCCTGTTCCTGTGTTATTCACTTCAACAATGGACGATGTTACTAAATAAAGAGAATATTTCAGTCTTTTAAAACAAACCTGTAACAGTGTGATAATAACTGTGAGGTGGGAGATTCTGTGGTGCTTTTCTATGGACAAATAAACCAGCGGCTCAAGCGATGGATTTACTGCTCCACACGGTTTAAAGAAGCATTTCCTCACATTTTACTTCAGGCAAAACAAAAACTATGCAACAGTTCAACTCAATTTACTCCAGAATAGCCAATTATGACAAAGAAACTTTGGCTTTTATTCAACTGTCAAACATGTCGTTTAAAAACAGTGAGTTTGGCTGGAGCTACAACAGGTGAAGTCACTTATGCTGCTGAACACGTCCCCAAAACAACATTTCACTGAGTCACTCGCTGCGACTTTTCTGTAGAAAATCAAACTCCTAAACAGAAGCACGAACGCTCAGACTGAACACACAAGACTCTGAACTGCAAAAAAACAAGATCAAAACTCTTAAATCTATCAGAAAATGACTTAAAAGTAGTGAAATTCTGTCCATGCAGCGAGATCATTTTACTGGACAAGTTCTCCTAAAATAAACGACCTCTGGACGAGAAGGAAACGCAAATCTGAAAAAACCCATGAAAAACCTGATATGAGTTTTAAAATCTTCGCTCAGAGAATTGGGCAGTGTGAAAATGTGTTTAAATCTGTGTAGTATTTTTCCTCGGGTTTTCAGAGCATCTTGAAACATTTTGGCCGTGTTTGCTAATGTTTAAATTGTGTCACCGTGGTAACGGCTGAACGTTCTGGCATAACTCAGTGCATATTACATCTTTGATGTTTCATACCACCGAGATTTCCCTTTGTGCAGGAAACTATAGAACCACAGTCGCTCAAAAGCAGCTTCACTCGCAGAATAAAACCACCGAGAGTCAAGACGGCACGAGATCCAAGTCTGAGTCAGACTCAAACATGTGACTAGACCAGGACCATAGACCAGGACCATAGACCAGGACCATAGACCAGGACCATAGACCAGGACCATAGACCAGGACCATAGACCAGGACCATAGACCAGGACCATAGACCAGGACCATAGACCAGGACCATAGACCAGGACCATAGACCAGGACCATAGACCAGGACCATAGACCAGGACCATAGACCAGGACCATAGACCAGGACCATAGACCAGGACCATAGACCAGGACCATAGACCAGGACCATAGACCAGGACCATAGACCAGGACCATAGACCAGGGTGTAAAACCAGACCAGACCAGGACCAAAGCAGGCCAGACCAGGACCAAACCAGACCAGACCAGGACCAAAGCAGGCCAGACCAGGACCAAAGCAGGCCAGACCAGGACCAAACCAGACCAGACCAGGACCAAAGCAGGCCAGACCAGGACCAAACCAGACCAGACCAGGACCAAAGCAGGCCAGACCAGGACCAAACCAGACCAGACCAGGACCAAAGCAGGCCAGACCAGGACCAAACCAGACCAGACCAGGACCAAAGCAGGCCAGACCAGGACCAAACCAGACCAGACCAGGACCAAAGCAGGCCAGACCAGGACCAAACCAGACCAGACCAGGACCAAAGCAGGCCAGACCAGGACCAAACCAGACCAGACCAGGACCAAAGCAGGCCAGACCAGGACCAAACCAGACCAGACCAGGACCAAAGCAGGCCAGACCAGGACCAAACCAGACCAGACCAGGACCAAAGCAGGCCAGACCAGGACCAAACCAGACCAGACCAGGACCAAACCAGGGGCAGAACCAGGGACAAAACCCAGACTAAGACAGGAGTAAACTAGAACTACACCAAGGATTAAACCAGGTACTAAAACAAGGACTAAATTAGGGACTAAATCCGAGCTAAAGCGAGGACTAAACCAGGACTAGACCAGGTAATAAACCAAGGACTAAACCCAGACTAAGGCGGGACTAAACCAGGCCTAAAGTAAACAGGGAATGAAGAGCAGGGAACTACATTACCCATGCTCCTTTGCTGTTAGATTTACATAATATTCAGTTGAACATATTGAACTTATTCAGTATTTTACTGCAGTGAGGAAGTAGAACAGGTTTTTGTGCTGCAGGATTAAACCACAATGTAATAAGCCAATCAATCAGATAAAACCCTCTGTACGTGTGTGTGTGTGTGTGTGTGTGTGTACGTGTGTGTGTGTGTGTGTGTGTGCGTGCGTGCGTGCGTGCGTGCGTGCGTGTGCAGAGGTTTGCATCTCCAGTGCAAAGTTCCTCCAAAACACGACGTTTCAAGCGAATATTGAAGTTATGTAACTAATAATTACAGGGAATCAACAAACCAGAAGAGGAAAGGAAATAGTGGTTCACTCGACAAAAACTAAAACCACAAAAATGTTTAAACGGGTTTTTCGCGAGGCTTTTTGGGACTTAGAAAAACAAAAGTGATTCTAAACATAGACGACGTGTCCAGACTGTTTTCTGCACATTTATTCTGACTCCAGTTCTTCTGTGAACAGGGCGACTCTCCACAGATCTGACACAGCAGCTTTAAGCTGCACTGTGGAACATTCCAGACAAAGCAAAGGAAATGTTCCGCAGTGCACCTTTAAAGCTCGAATCCACGTCCACTCAGACAGATCAGGAGTCTAACCCACAACCTGTGACTCAGTGCATTTAGGCGTCATAATAATAAAGCAGAATGCCAGGTACTAGACCAAGACCAGACCAGGTACTAGACCAAGACCAGACCAGGTACTAGACCAAGACCAGACCAGGTACTAGACCAAGACCAGACCAGGTACTAGACCAAGACCAGACCAGGTACTAGACCAAGACCAGACCAGGTACTAGACCAAGACCAGACCAGGTACTAGACCAAGACCAGACCAGGTACTAGACCAAGACCAGACCAGGTACTAGACCAAGACCAGACCAGGTACTAGACCAAGACCAGACCAGGTACTAGACCAAGACCAGACCAGGTACTAGACCAAGACCAGACCAGGTACTAGACCAAGACCAGACCAGGTACTAGACCAAGACCAGACCAGGTACTAGACCAAGACCAGACCAGGTACTAGACCAAGACCAGACCAGGTACTAGACCAGTTATTAAATCAGGGAATAAACCCAGACTAAGACAGGATCAGACCAGGGACTAAAGCAAGGACTACACCAGGACTAAAGCAGGACTAAACTAGTACTACACCAGGTGCTAGAGCAGTTAAACCAGGGACTCAATCAGACAGAAGACAAATACAAGAGTAGACCAGGACCAGACCAGGACCAGACCAGGACCAGACCAGGACTAAACAGAGAATAAAACAGTGACTAAACAACTCCACTTCAGGGTTGGGTGATTATTTTTCCATGGGGCCACATGAGAAACAGAAAATGCTCAGTTCTGTCTAATATTAACAGTATTTCTTCAGATAAAAGCAGTAAACATGAATGTTCTGATGCTCTGCTCAGACTGGGGAGAGTTTATGTGACGACTAAACTATGAAAAAGTGAGGATTGCCTTACAAAAAACATCTTTAAAAACCCGTGTAAAATAAAAGCAGCTTTGTGATCATGTTCCTATTCAAATCCCGCCTCACAGACAGGCAAATGTGCAGACAGGTTCAGGTTTGACCGTCTGGACCAGGAGACCAGGGCCAACAATTAAAATAAAAGGAAATACGATCACGTCAAGGCAAAAGAACTTTATTATCCTGTAATAATAAAGTTAAAAGGTGCAGTGTGTTCATCAAACACACTGCACCTTTTAAGAACATGTGGGCTTCCCCTGTTTGAAAGAGCACCTGTCGCCCCTGCCACAGTCACACCGGAAGAGCAGAGTCGAGGTTGTGGGTTAGACTCCGTATCCATCCGGTCAACATTTTGCACTGTCAAATTGTAAAAGTAAAAGTTCGTCCCTGAGGTCTTGAGTAACCGCTGGGTGGGAGATGGTTGAAATAATGACCCATCTTGTCAACTATTTGTTTTTGTCATAGCAACAAAAGGAAATGGTCACAGATGTTACTAAGGACAGAGTATTGGGGAGTATGTTTAAGTACAGTCAGATCTGGACATGTTGGTGCTTAATATTTGGGGTAATCGTGCATAATAAAGTCAGATTTGATCTAAAAAAGGTGCATTGTGTAACTTTTTATTCAAATATATTTAGTTTGTATTTTCTGAAACAATCCACCAGACTAAACACAGACAAAAAAAAATCTATAAAACTTAAAGAAATGCTATTAAAACACTATAGAAATCACCCATTAAATAGCAGAAAAGTAGATAGAGTTTAGTTCAGATGTTGTGGCCTGTAGGTTGAGCAGAGCAGTGATAAACACTGCAGCAGGACAAAGGGATGACTAATATCAAACTTCCTATTGTTGAGTTGCCATAGGAACTCCGTATACATCGAATCACAAGTGGCAAAACAAACACTTTTCAGTCTTAAAGCCTGATTTTTACTGCCTGAAAATCAGAAAATTCATTCATTTTAAACTGGGCCTCACTTTCCTTTTGCCCTCAGAGTGTCCTAATTATTCACCACAATGAGTTTGTAAAAGACACCAGAGCTAACATCACACTAACGCTAACAGTGCACTTCCTGACTCTCAAACAGTAAAATGTTTTAGAATTAGATGCAGACAGTCCACAGGAGACGCACTGTGAGCTCAAGAACCATTTATACAAACATCTGCACTGGGGCAAGACACCTTTTACTCATGTACATGGGGGAAAATGGGTTCACGGCCAATAATTTGTTATTTAACAATTATTTTAATCTTATTTTCCCTTATTTTTTCCACAGGTTTTAACCTTGAAGATGCGTTCGACAATGGTAAGCAGACATATAGGACATATAGGAATTTAGTGCTTAAAATAGCTATAAAATGACATTAAAATTACTGAGATGTTTCAAATGGTTGATTCACTCTTCACTCCTGTTTTGTTTGGCCAGACAATAGGGCTGGACAGTTATTAGACATCACATTCAAATAGCAATTTGAATCTGCAATTTCTCATTATTCTGAGTAAAAGCTGCCAACCCTGTAGTCTAGACCTCTACAAACACGTTTAGACCTCTACAAACACGTTTAGGCCTCTACAAACATGTGCTGAAATACTGGGGATTCTTGGTTTAGTTTAACAGATCATAAATCTGTATTGAAAGTCCTGGTTTAGTTCTGTCTTAGTCCTTAAATTCTAGGTTAGACCCAATTTAGACCTGGATATATTAGACCTAGTTTGTACATTAGACATTGTTTAGTACTAGTTTAGACCTGGTTTAGACCTGGTATAGACCTGGTATAGACCTTGTTGAGCTCTGGTTTAGTACTAGTTTAGACCTGGTTTAGACCTGGTTTAGACCTGGTTTAGACCTGGTTTAGACCTGGTATAGACCTTGTTGAGCTCTGGTTTAGTACTAGTTTAGTCTTGGTTTAATCCTGGCTTAGTTCTGATTTACTGTTATATAAAGTTGAACAAGTTTCTCCTTTTTTCTTTACAGAACCTCAAACGACAAAAGCGCCGAAAAAAACCAGTGAGTCATTTTGAACTGTGCAAGATTCTCTCCAAATTCACAGAAAATAAATAAATGTTAATATTTTTTTTCCCTTTTAGATGATCTCGACTTTGACCTGTCAGACGCATTAGGAGGTAAAACTATTGAATTTTAGTCATTATTTATTTTATAGTTAAAGGGCCTTTGTTTTTGAAAGAAATCTTCAAACTTATGATCCACAAATGTTGAATCGTTTCATAATTTATTTGGTATTTGCTGCACAAACTTCTCTCTCTTAAGGCTAAACGCCGCCACACACTGTTAATCAATCATTTGCTAAATTTTGGCAGTGAAATTCCTTCTCCCCAAGTTGAGGGAAGCGTGACCTGACTTTTTATCTTTGCTCCTCGTGTGCAGTGTCAGTGTCAGATTAGAACCACCAAACATCAACAACTCTACGATAAAACAGAGACAGACCCAGAGACCCAACACACAAACTCAGGATACAGTGAAAATAAAGACGTTACTCCTCAGCTCTCAGTGATACATTTAAAGTGCAGCGTCTCATCCACATTATCCATAGAAACTGTCCTCCGCAAATAGTGACCTCCAGTCCACAAAACCGCACTGTTAATCCAGTCTGAAGAGTTCTTTTACATCCACACAGCGCACAGGTCGAGGTGAAGCTGCAGTTTAGCCATAGTGACTCTGGTTTTTATGCACTTTAGATTTTAAGTGTCATAAGGTTCTCCTCATGTCTGAGGTCTGCACTTTTTGTCACACATACATTTTTTTAAAAATTCTGTAGTGTGTAGTGGCCTTTAAATGTGCGTATGACGGGTTAGGTGACTGATTTTACTAAAGCACACTTAAGATCATTCTATTTAACATTTTAATACCAATTTGACATTTTCTTCCCCAGTTTGACTGTTTAAAAATGTACTTCCTGCTTGAAAATCATGACATCAACTGTTACCTAGCAACCCTCTAGTAAACTAGGCCCTAAACCCCTCGACTGTACGCAGAAATTATTATTTGACAAATAGAAATATAAGAAAACACATTTATTTTGTTGAAATCATGTCTCTAAAACAGAGCTCCACCTCCTGTTTTCTTGACAAATTGCTTCTTGATTGGTGTAAAACTTTCATTTACATGTACAACAGGTATTATCCCACTAAAGTGAGTGATTAGAGAATGTTCAAAACCTGTCAGACGCACTTTAAGGTCCTGATGCACCACAGTCACGTCGCTGAGGCCCAATAATTACAGATTAAACAGTAATTACAGAGAAATGAACCAGGTCAACAAATGTGTAATGTGACGCAGTAAACTCCAGCCCAGAGTCCTGAGCTGCCTCCACTCACTTTAAACACAAACTGTGCTGCTTTCATGTCAAACTAACCTATTCTAAACTCTAATATTGTATTTTTACAGGAAACGATCCAGTGACTCCCAAACCTCCTGTCGTGGCCCCGCCCAGTGGTGGAGGAGGTAACCTGGACACTTTTTCATTATTGATCCTTCACAGTGACATCAGGCTGGGTTCTACATGAACCTCTATGGTGGAATGTTCAGCCTGGTGACATAAAGCACACATTAGGAAACTGCCACAAAAGGATTTAAAGAGCACATTCCCTGTGAGCATTACTGTTGCTCATGGTCCGGTTTAGGTTTGATTTTCAAAAAAAGCTGAGAGTGAGTGAGCATCAGCCAAAAACTGTTGGCTGATGCCAACTCCTGACTGTCCTGACTGTAGTGTCTCTGACAGGGACTTGTTAACATTAAAAATCATCTCACCCACTGCACAGATCTGATCTGACCAGAAACATCTCAAAAATACCTAGAAAAACGCACAACGTTACTGTGAGCAGTTTATTTCATGTCGATAGGACTGATAATTCGTTTCAAGTTTGTAATTTGTACAATATATTAAACCTAAAACCAGTGTCTTGTCTGAGGGGAAATGCTACAACATGATTTTTTTTATTGTATTTGGAGGAGGCATTCACATTCTTTTCCCTTCATTTTGTTTTTCTATTTAGAAATGTTATTTTAGACAGATATTCTGTATGAACATTTGCATAACATTAGTATATCACATTCCCGGTGATACGTATCCATCCTCCTCCTAATACAGAAGGTTAAATGTTTGACTTTTGTGTTTATTCATATTTCACATTTTTGTGCTGAAGGTGGAGGAGGAGGAACTCTGAAGGACTCGGACTTGTTTGACGTTGGAGAAGGTGGAGGAGGTTATGAGCCAGAGGGAGGGAGATATGGAGGTAAGAACTAAAGATACACTGTGTAACTTTTCAGCTGGCGGTCCATCACCTGCTTGTTTCTATGGATACGTCCCTGCTCTGCCGGGAATGTTCCACAGTGTGACATTAAACCACTCGACTTTACATTTGTTTAATTACAGGTGGTTTTATAGCTCAAAAAACCTACGTGAGCAATAATAATAATCTCCATGGAGAAAAGCTTTACAAAAAAGTTACACAATGCACCTTGATGATTCATACATTATGAACTGTGTTTTTTTATGAATGGACCACAAGGTTTAAATTTACGCCAAATCATCTGCTGCTGCAGTGTGTAACTTTTCTGACCTATAACTTGAGTGCCAGTTTAACGCCGCACTGTGGAACATTCTGGACCATAGAGCCAAGCCGGTTTCAGGCTGTAGATCCTGCGTTTGTTGTGGTCTAAAGGTCTAACAATCGTGTTTCCGTGGCAACAGCTGACTCAGGCTTTTGGCGTCTCAAAAACACGAGCAATAAAACCAAACCGGCCGGATCACATTTCTAACTCTAAATCTTTATGAGTTTGGCAGAGAAGTGCAGTGTGGAGGATGGGAGGGCATCTGACGCAGCTGTGAATAAACTGTGATGTTAAAATAACCCACTTCAATCACACTTCTATTTATACTGGTTCCATCAGAGAAACACTTCCTCCTTTAGCTTTGAGTTTGCCGCGTTTCTGACAAATAAGTTCCACATTAATACAATTTATCTGACTGAGAAAACAGAATGCTGCATTAAAAGGGCAATATTTAATTTAAGTAAAACTGTTTAGTTGTGACAGAAACTGCAGATACTTTGCACTGGGGGAGCTCTACATGCATGTTTACTGGTGGAACGTTCAGCAGTTACCGCGGTGACACAGTGTGCACATAAGCCAACACTAAATAGCTAAAGAAAACACAATCACATTTCTCAGTACGCCCAGTTTTATAATGAGTCCAAAAGTTGTGACGACAGAAGAGACAAAGACTGTGTTTGTGGAGGAAGGATTTACTAATTGGAGCCTCATGTTTTAACTTTGACCGAGGGAAAACAAATAGAAACGTTTTATTTGAATGTTTCCTCTGTTTTTCCCAAACGCAGGTGGAGGTGCGGACTCCGGCTACGACACCAACAGTAAGAACTTTTTAATGATGTATTCTATAGAAAATCAACTCTTTTTAATCATCTGTAGCTCAATAATTGTTCAGCAACTAACTTTGGCTGCCAGTTTGATTTTCCTCTCCTCCTCTCGTCACCTTCTTCCCTCTGTTCTCAGTTTCCTCTCCTCCCTCTCTCACTCTTACTGTGTCCTCGGGCAAGACACTTCACCAGTCTTGTTCAGATGGTTTATTTCAAAACTGTAAAATCTGAGCAAAAAAGAAAAAGAAAATTGTAATAAGTGTGAGTGCCTTTTGGATCAGATTCACAGAGATATATAACAGTATATAACAGTTTTCAGAGCCTCTTTTCTGATCCACCATCTTTATTTTTTTCTGTATTTCTTTTGTCGAGTACATTTCCCACTGTGACATTCTAGTTTAGATCATTTTCTTACTTTGATTGACTCTGGTGTTTGTTGTTTTCCAGGTGGAGGAGGAGAGCAGCCTCAAGGTAAATATCTTTAATTCTACTTCCTGTGTCACAGGGAGCACTTCCTGTCTTTGTCCCTGCTCTGTCCCCTCTGGTTTTATGAGGTGTTCTGTTTGAGCGATGGACGGGTCCGTGTCGTTTCCGGTTCATTGTTCTGGACGGGCGGCCATTTTGTTAGTTGGTTTGAAGTTGCTCTTAAGTTTATTTAATATCCCCAGTGACTAAGAATTGCAGTTACATTTGTGAGTTTTGTTTTAAAGAGGGGGAATTATACTCAATCGACTTTTTGAAGCGTTCCACCAGGTTATGACAGTGAATAAAAATGAATTGCGCTTTAAAAAGGCCATGTAAACACTTTAGCACAAATGATTATTGATGATTATTATATTAATGCATTTCTTCCTGGATCATGTGCACGTTTCTTCTTCTTCAAAATAATCCTGGTGGTCGGGATTATTGAAGTACAACGCCCCCTCTTTAAAAAACTTGATTTAATTAACATTTTAAATCTGTCCGGGAGCGTTCACATTTGAAAGACTGAAATCTGAACTTTAAACTAATCCAAGGACCCCGTGTATTTCAGAACATGTTTGTTAACGTCTAAACTGCAGGGTCAGCAGCTTTTACACTGAATAAGACCCCGTGGAGACGCGCTGGTTTTAAACGGTTCTGGGCTGAGTTGAGATTTGAAATGAGTTGAATTCTTGGAGATGTGGTCGAGGACGTCAGGCTTGGATTGAGAAGAGGCTTTTGTTTGTTGGTGTTGGTGGAAATATAAATGTTGGCTGTTTGTCCCAATTCAGTGAGATTGTCTTTTTGTGTTTTTGGGCGTCCGGTTTTCATTCATAAAGATTTCAGCCATAACATTCTGACCACTGACATCAGGTTCAGGAGGCATTATTAAAATAAAGTTTAAGTCTTACAAGTGAAAAATAGGTAAGAACTTCAAATCAAGATGAGGACTGAATCAGAACTAAACCAGGATTAAACTGTAACATAACATGGACTAAATGATTAATTCCAGTCCACACATGCCTAAAGTAGAACTAAACATACATGAGGCACAGTGGCAGAGCGGTTAGACCTGATTCTACAGAACAAAAAGGTTTCAGGTTCGACTCCTGGGCCTGTGTGTGTGTAGTTTGCATGTTCTCCCTGAGTCGGTGGCTTACTTCCTGTTTCCTGTTTATCGATACACGCTAATCATGCGAAGATCAAAAGTGTGATGTGTCCAGAGCCTAAAGCCTCTAACATGAGCAGAGCCCAGTGTGTGACATAAAGACGTTAAACACAGTGTAGAGGGGCAGAGAATAAAAGCAGAAAAAAGTGGCAATAAACCCAAGTCGTAGTGTGAGCACAGAAACACAACTCGACTGAAGGAGAAAGTGTCTTGCTTTGAGGCAGCTTCACTCGCACAGCCTGTTGTACTATCTCCACACACCAAACAGTGACTGAACCTTAGACTCAAGCTGGAGAACATCTGAAATAGGCCTAACCTGGTCCAAACCCGGTCTACACAAAGTCTTAACAAGATAAATGAAAACAGCTTTTAACTACAACAAAGTCTAAACAGAACATAATCAGGGGAAAGGAGAAACACAATTAAATTAAAGCCACTAGCTGCTCCTCTGAGGACACCGAGGTACAGATCTGAGCCAGAGAAAAGATCTGGTGTCACAGAGGAGCTAAAGAGGCTATTTTTGTTAAGAGAGACAATCCATCTGTGGACAGAATGGAGGCTCAGAGATCATCGCTCCTATTTACAACTAAAAGTATCGAAAACAATCATGGGACCCGGGTCAGGCTCAGAGGCGTGAACCTCCACCAGGGACCTGAATGATTCTGCTCATACGACTCAGACACAGTCCCACTCAGTGCAGCTACAAACAGGAGGTGTGCTAGTTTCAGTGTATTATATCTCCCTTCAGGCAGACATAAGGCAGTGCCCCTAGTGTCTCACCCGCAGCCTCTCACTACACCTGAAGAAGAGGCTTGGATGAGCTGAGGAACATAATCTGTCTAAAAAACTTGTCCAGTAACAGAACTGAATTTCTTCTTTGCCATGGAGCCGACCTGGACAATTGAGGAATTACACCTGAACATAATGAGAGCTACATCAGGACTAAACCAGATCTAAATTGGAACTAAACCTGGGCTAAACTATGATAAATGTGTGTAAAGCAGCCTGGATGAGTGGTCGTAATGTTATGGCTCGTCTGTGTAGTAGTGCAGTAGTAGTACAGCAGTAGTACAGCAGTAGTACAATAGTAGTACAGCAGTAGTACAGTAGTATGACAGTAGTATCGTGTATCTGGGCCGTGGGGAGTCCCTGTTTAAAGCTGCTGCGGTTTTCGTTGCAGGTGCAGTTCTTGAATGGGCTCCTCTCCTGAAGATGCTTTATGCTAATGTCCCAGACGACGTCTTTATTTGGATCTCTGACTTTAGACACAAGCTTGCTCCACTTTTAGAGCGCGTTCTGGACCTGCTCTACTCTCTGCCCGGGGAGGACAAGCAGGAGCTATAAATAATACTGTTTACATGGACTTAAGGTTGGATATAAGCCAGATGCCCTTCCGAACGCTGGAGTTAGTCATAGTGAGTGAGGAGTTTAAACGTGCACTATGTAACTTTTGGACAGGGTGGCGCCTCTCCACAGAGCTGACCTGTCACTTGGGCTTGTTAACTACTGTCTCCATGGAGATGTAGATATGCTTGAAGTCAAACTGTTACTGATAAATCTCCATGGAAACAGACCCTGCACCAGAAAAGTTACACAGTGCACTTCTAATATGGATTTTACATTGGATTTAAGTCAGATGCCCTTCCGCATGGTGGAGTTATATTTTTGAGTTTCACACGTGGTTACATTAGAACAGTTTACATGGATATTTCAGTTTGGGTTTAAGTCGGATGCCCTTCCAGATGCTGTAGATGTATTTCAGAGTGAGGGTGAACAGGGTGAATCGGGTTATTCATGTGTTTTGGGTTATTGTTTTTATTATAGATTTTTAAGGCTGAGTTTTGTGAGAATTGTGATATCATTATTTCTATTTTTGATTTCGGCCATTGGGGTTTATCTTGTTTGTATTTATTGGGAACGTAACCAGTTTGTTTTTGTGGTAGCTAAGTTAACTATATATATATTTTTTTTCCTTACAAATAGACCAAAAACATTGAAGGCATACGGTTATTTCTGTGCACAGATCTGACCTTTAACTTGGTTGCCTTTAGTCTCCATGGAGATTAAAGATAAATCAGTAAGAAGCTGCTGATGGACCAACTATCAGAAAACTTCCACAGTGCTTCTTTATTTAAGCCCAGTGTTCTCAATAATCAAGCACAAACCAACAAGTAACATCTGTAATAGAACTTAACTAGGGCTATAACTGGAAACCAGGAATAAACCAGGTCTAAACCAGGTCTAAACCAGGAGGTCTAAACCAGGACTAAACCAGTTCTACACAAAGACTAAATCATGTATATTAAACAAACCGGACTGAACCAGGTCTGAACCAGGAGAGATCAAGGTGGATTTACTTACAGGTGGAGACTTGAATATGGGAACAATAAGTATGAGCACTGTTAAAAAATATACAAAGTTCCCCTGGGCTTAACCAGGTCTGATCAGGACTAAATCAGGTCTGATCAAAGATGAAACCAGGTCTAGATTAAACCCTGTGTTACTGAGAGGGATAAAAGCTCTAGTCTGTTGTGCACAGTGGAGAACCTTTAAATATAAAATAAAATACTCCATCTTAAGCCTCAGGTTTGTTAAAATAGTGAATATTTTGTGACGTCTTATTAAAAAAAACATGGATAAAGTTACAAAGAGCACAGAGAATAAAGGAGCTGCTCCTTGAGCCGAGCTGAGGGCTGGAGCTTCTTCAGCAGATGCAAAAGTTCACATGAAAACAGCAAAATGTGCCTCTCCCTCTGACCTTTGACCTCTGATCAATGTTACACTCTTTTACTGACTGCAGTTTACAACAGTTTGATGCATTTGAAGTGAATTGAATAAAATAAATATTGTTAAAACAGATTATTGTTGTGGTAAAGTTTTGGGGCTAGTTAATATAAGAAATGAACCAGTTTTAACTATTTGTGAATCATTCTGTTAGATCTTTAGGTATTTGCAAGTTTATTTTCCTCTAAAATAACTGGAAGATTTTAGCTGTCAATACTGTAAGTCCAACTTTTAAAAAATGTTGGTTTTCACCTTTTACTTTTTTAAGTACTTTTGTATTTGGCATTTCTGTCTCTTTCCTCTGTTTGAATATCTGCTGTGTTTTAATAAAATATGGTGAAAATCTCCAACTGGAGGAAGGATCTGATATTTAGATTTTAAAGCAGACATATTGTGCTTGTGCCTGAGATATAGTTATAATCTGTGGTGTCTGTGGACCATTCTGTTAGAATTTTGACATTTTAAATCACAGTCTTGGTCTAAAACAACTTAATAAATACAACAAATCCACTGACTTGTGCGTTAGTAAACTGTGGTGTTCAGTGGGAGCTGACGACGCTGTAAACGTCGTCACAACAAAGCACCACAAGCTGTGGGCTCCTCTTATGGAGCTGCACATCACACCAGAGAATTTTTTAAGATTTGTACCAAAATGACTAAGAGAAGCCACCAAATCCTACGTACGTCACTGAAAACTGGAGACTGAAGTACAGAGCAGTCTGCATGTACTGGTGGAGGTGAAAATGGGCGTAGACCAGCAAAATCCTGTCTTAAAAATAAGTGATTAAAGGGTCGTCCAACATGCAGATCACTTCAAATACAACTTCAGGGTCAATGAGAAGAAACGACTAGAACGTGGTTAAAAGCTCTGAAAAGCCAATTTTGTTAAACACGTCTGATTTAACAATCATTGCAAAGACCAAAAGGAAAAGAATTTATCTGGGATAGTTAAACAAAAAAAAATGTTGGTCCTAAATATCAGAATACATTTCCAGTATGAGGCTGATTTTGGGTATGGACTTATATATTTTCAGTAATTTGCTGTTTAAATTTCATTTGTGTGAACAATAAATCACACAGACAGTCACTTTCTCGCCTCTAATCACAGTGGATTCTCTGACAGTCTGAAGTGGTGGGAGCGCTTGTTTTTCGCGCCCGGACACGCCTGCTTGAGCTCCAGCTCACACATTCTTCACATAGTCTGAGCTGGAGTCACTACACATCTAAACGCTTGTGGCTTTTGAGCAGAAAAAAGACTTTTGTCTCTCAGATTAATAGATACGGTTTCAAATGAAAAAAAAAAGACTGGAAACATTCTGTACCAACTGGCTGCAAGGAACCACTGACCTATATTTAGTGCAGCAGTAATAACAGCAGTAATCCTGGGTCTAAACCAAGACTAAACAAGGACTCAGCCAGGTCTAGACTTACATAAACCAGGTCTAACCCTGATCTCTGTATCCCTCAGTCCAGCTATGATCCATAGAAAAGTTGTATGGTTAATCAGACGGACCAATCACATGGCAGCACTGAGGTTTGTGCAGGAGACAAAGGTGAACCAGATGAACAGTGTGTAGAATGAGTAGAGAGTGACACATGGATCAGTCTGGGGTGAGCCTCGTTACACAAATGCAACGCTCCCACACAGTAATGTTCACTCATATTTCATCATATTTCATAATATTGTTTAACACTCTGGAAGTAGCAGCAGTAGTGCAGGAGTGCAGCAGTAGTAGTGCAGTAGCAGGAGTGCAGCTGTAGTAGTGTAGTAGTGCTGGTAGTGGTGTAGTGCTTGTGGTTGTAGTGCAGTAGTAGGTAGTGCAGCAGTAGTAGTGCTAGTGGTTGTAGTGCAGTAGTAGTAGTGCAGCAGTAGTAGTGCTAGTGGTTGTAGTGCAGTAGTAGTAGTGCAGCAGTAGTAGTGCTAGTGGTTGTAGTGCAGTAGTAGTAGTGCAGCAGTAGTAGTGCTAGTGGTTGTAGTGCAGTAGTAGTAGTGCAGCAGTAGTAGTGCTAGTGGTTGTAGTGCAGTAGTAGTAGTGCAGCAGTAGTAGTGCTAGTGGTTGTAGTGCAGTAGTAGTAGTGCAGCAGTAGTAGTGCTAGTGGTTGTAGTGCAGTAGTAGTAGTGCAGCAGTAGTAGTGCTAGTGGTTGTAGTGCAGTAGTAGTAGTGCAGCAGTAGTAGTAGTGCAGTAGTAGTAGTAGTAGTTGCAGTTGCAGTTGTGTGTGGAAAACCACTACTTCTACATCTGAAAGTAACAGAGGAGTATTGTAACTGTAACACTGCCCACTGCAAATGTCTCTGATCTGACTAAGATTTAAAAACTTCAGTCTTAAGGGAGTTTATTTTAAAAGAACTTGTCAGGTAAAATGATCTTGCTGTACGGATAATTTCACTACTTTTAAGTCATTTTCTGATACATTTACGTGTTTATATCTTAGATTTTGGCCAAGCTTTTTCTCACTTCTCCTTTTGCTCCTTTTGCTTTTATAAACTCACAGCTCCCAGACTCTAGTCAACAACATGAAACACTGAAAACTGCTGTCACTTTAAGTTAGTTTAATTTTGAAAGTCCTCCGCCCTGTGTGTGCCACCCCCCTTCAGATGAGTCATGGTGGTTTGTGCCAGTCAGTGTTACATATCATGAGGGCCACACCCAGTGTGCACAGGGGTGTGTGTGTGTGTGTGTGTGTGTGTGTGTGTGTGTGTGTGGCCCACAGCTTTAATCCTCACATTGTGTTTCTACACTTTAGACCGGATTCTCTCTTATAACTTTAAGACATGTGGGTGACTTTGTGTACATTAAACATGCTCAAAAATCCGGTTAGTGGAGTTGTGTAAAGTCAGTGGCTGCGTGTGGTTCCCGGGGCGAAACGAACCGAGGTGAAGGCCTAGGGAGCCACCTAGTGGTGAAACATGGCTATACAACTAAAAATGTTTCACCTGCAAATGAAGAGTTGGAATTTTGTGCAGTGTGTTTTTAATGTGTGATAATTAAAATTCTTGAGCAGTTAAAATGCAGTATGTTTGTGTTTTGGGGCAGTTGGTAATAATAAAATAAAAAATGAAGGAGAATTGTTCTGCGCTTTGACTTAACCTGCGAGTCACTAAAGTCACATTTTCTTAGCGTTTTCTGCAATTTTACCTCATCCAATTGCAGTATATTCCTCTCTTTACTGTTGGCAGGGATCAAACTGGTCAAAAATAGGGACATCAGGGATATTTCTTGTATAAAACTGAGACAAATCAATGGTTTTGTATAAATCTGCTGGTACAGGGGACACGGGGCTCCAAACTGGGACTGTCCCGGATCATTCTTTTTTATCTTTTATAATTCTGTGTAGGTGTCCAGACCTTTATAAACATAAGCAGTTCAGATTTCAGTCTTTTCTTAAATGTTTTACTACTATTTAAATATATATTGCAAATCTAATTACGATAAATATATAAAAAAAAAAACTTTTCTGGCAACATCTAACAGTTTAACTAGAATATCAGAAATGCTTTAGTTAGTTTTAGCGGTTCTGCTCGTCTCCATAGAGATACTGATGCTTTGCTGGGAATGTCGCACAGTGTGGCATTAAACTTATTTACTAAAGCAGTAAGAATGCAAACAAAAACCTCTGCAGTCATAAATACGAGCTAAATATCTGTTTTAATGCCGTACTCATTTATTTCTGATGCAATATTGTCTTGCAGAAATGTAGGTATTTGTAATGTAGAGAATGTCTGAATATTAAAGTGCGTGTGGACGTTTTGTTGTGCGTCCACAGCGGACTCGGGGCCGGTGGCCGGGATCGTAAGCGCCATCGGGGTGGCTCTGGTCGGGGCTGCGTCCAGTTACTTCGCCTACCAGAAGAAGAAACTCTGCTTCAAAATACAGGGAGGTCAGTACGGCCACACGTAGCACCGGGGCGTTTCAAGTGTCAAGTCTGTTTCTCATTATTTTAAGACTGTAAAATCATGCACAGATTCTTGAAAACAGTTTGCAGTGCTCCAGAGTTATTCCTCTCTTCACTTGTGTATTCAGAACATCCTCATTATTCACTGTGATGAGTTTATCAGAGCTTTTTACAACTTTTCGACACCACAGTAAAGAGTAAAGAGTTTTGCCATCACTGTAAAACTACCAACAACTATCACGATAACCACGCACCTACTGTTTCTCAGACAGTCAAACTCTAGATGCAGACAGTACACAGAGCTGTACTTGGGCAAGACACTTTAAACTTAATTCACTCAAATGTGTTTTTAGGACAAGATCCGGAGGCCGGAAATCAACACATGACTCAGTCTGAACCTCAAGGTAAAACTTTAAAAATGCATCATTATAACTGAACCATTCTGGAAACGATTTTTTTTTTTTTTTTTTTTTACATTTTCAAACTTTTTAAATGCAAGATTACAGGTCGAAAACATGAATAACAAGATGTATGAATTTAAGACATAAGGAGAGTTTGCAGACAAGACAAAATAATAAAAAATACTAATGACAATAAAATTAACTTAGTGTGTATGTGTAGTGTGTATGTGTAGTGTGTATTGTGTAGTGTGTATGTGTAGTGTGTATTGTGTATGTGTAGTGTGTAGTGTGTATTGTGTATGTGTAGTGTATGTATGTGTAGTGTATGTGTAGTGTGTATGTGTAGTGTCTGTGATATGGAGGTAGTGTAAATAAAATAAAATAATAATTTTAATAACAATAAAAATCTTTTTTTTTTTATTTCACAACTTCCTTCTTCATTAAATATTGATGTGGTCATAGAATTAATATTATTTTAGATTTTCTCGCTATTTGTGAAAATATAAAATGTTTAAAGTTGCGTTGTGTAACTTTGTCGCATTATTAAAGAGTTAAAGAGGATTTAATTACAGTTGCTTATTTGTAATTAGGCAAAACTGATAGAATGGAATTAATAGAAAAGCCCTGTTAAGTTTCAGTGATTTTTTGGGGGGATTTGGAGAACAAACTGGTACATTTGCAGATATTGGGAGTTTTTTTGTTTAAAACGTAAAATATTTCTGTCTTTTTTGCAGTGATGAGCACCCTCATCAAATCCTCTTAAAGTCGAGCCTCGGACGACCCAAAGCGCACAGGAAAAAGTGTCATTTTGCTCATTGTTTGTTGGTTTAGTCGTTTTTTTGTCATTTTGAATAACTCTCATGCTTGGGCTGTCTAATAATAACTACTGTACATGTTTGGTTTTGAATAACACTTTTACATTTTACCATTATGAGCCGAGATACTGGCAGAAGGATTAAACCTGTGATTTTCAGGTGTTTTACGGTGGATGTGTTCAGTTATATATTTTTTAGCACCTTAAATCTGAAAAAGGTTTATTTTTTGACTATTACCATAAGTGCTATTACCACTATGATTTGACACAACTCATTAGTGTATCCAAATTACAGGGTAGAATTTCAAAATGCATGTAAAATTCTTTTGCTTTTAGTTTTAGTTTTAGCGGCTTTGTGGCAAACTAATGACTTTAGACTAAAATAGAATGTACTGTTTTGATTTTAAAGGTGTAAAAATCATCTGGCCTCATGTTTTTAAACCGTTTTAATGACAAGAACATTATAGTTCTTACTTTAGGCTCAGCAGTTTTTCATCTTAATTTTATTTTGTAATCCATACTTCATTTGTCTCCATCATTATTTCACTATATAAAGATTTAAGCAATACTGGCTTTTATTCTGAAAGGGCTATTGGAATAACGTTTTACTGCATCTTACTTTAGTCTTTTTGTCGCTGAATTTTAGTTTGCTGTTCAAAATTCCCTTTTTTCATTTACTATTGCAATTTAAACCATGCAGGCTTTTATTTTGAAAGGATAATTGGTATAAATGTAAATGTTCAAATCCAGTGACATCATCTTTCTTTCAGCATTTTTGCAGCTCGGTTTTATTTTGTAGTGCATCATACATTTGTTTCTATTATTTCCAGTGATCATCATTAGGGGCTTTTACTTTGAAAGGACAATTGTAAATAGGTCTCGTGTACATCCTGCTTTGTGCTTTATGTTGTGGCCGTTTTGAAGTTCTGTTACATGTGATAATTTCATGAATGTTTAATTGTTTTTGTGGTTTCGACGTGTTTTAATAAAGTGGTGATGTCTGTTATTGCTCTTTTTTATTTTAATAATTGACAGTTCTGAACGGAAGTCGATCATATTTACATCAGTTTAATCAGAGGTGGAAGAAATACTAAAAGTACAAATACTGGAGTAAAAAATACTCAAACATTAAAGTACTGAAGTACCCATTTAAAAATGTACTTAAAGGATAAAAAGTATTTTGAGCTCTAATAAAGCTTCAGATGTGGTGATGCTGAAAGTCTGAATTTTGTTCAACAGAAACAATTGAGTTAATATTTGTTTATTTTCCAGCTGTATTTGTTTATTTGTGGTTAGTTTTTTGTTTGCTCAAACTACAAAATGTTCTAGTTTGCAAATAAACCCTCAGACTTTTCAGCAAGTCTCAAATATTATTTCAAAAACACATTTACTTTTCAGTTCAGTTTAAACATGCAGTGAAGTAAAAAGTACACAAAGTACACACATTTTACTCATCAACTATAAAAACAGGGGAGTCTTTTTGCAGCACATTGGCTCCATCTAGTGGACACTCACAATAATAACAATAATAATAAAAACACAGTCTGTTATTTCTTTGCCTGAAATGTTCAATAATCTGGCATTAAAATTAACTATATTGAATGAATCCAATTACTGGTGTTTTTTTTTTTTTTTTTCATTTTTATGATTTTTTTTTTGCTTAAT